>BPLR01015364.1:0-38887 GCA_021605095.1 Caerostris extrusa | reverse complement strand
TGAAAATATTAACGTTAGCATATAAGCATCAATAGTTGTTTTGTCTTACAGAACCTAAAGGTGGTTGAAGGATTTTGCCACTTTACTACACTGTTTTGCTTTCAAGCTTAAAAATTTCTTATAGTTCTAAAATGTTCGGAAATGTCAAAATTCATGCATAAAAAATACTTTTAGAAGAAAAAATTGTTAGCTTTTTGAATTGCAGTCAAAAACGAATGTCGAGTTGAAATATTTCAAAAATATTCCGAGTTTTACAGTATTTTGAGAAATACCCTTTAAAATACCACACAGGGAAATATTTTGCTTATCATAGAAAAGTTTCATTCTATTTATTTTATTTGTAGAGAAGAAAAAAAAATATGGTTAATATTAAAAATAACTGTGATAAAACGTTTTAATTTTTTTAAAAAGTTAAATTTTCTAACCTGGTATGTTTGTAAAATGTTTAAAATAATTTATTTTAATAAAATATACAATTAAAAATATATATAAAAAAACAAAAAATTTGTAATATACAATTAAAAGTTTAATATTAATAAAGTAAAAAATGTATACAAAATAGAAACTTCAAAAGGACTATTAAATATCATGATAATTTGTACTTGAAAAGAAAAAATACTAAAATACATTAAATCGTTTTTAATCATTAATGCCAATAATTTATGTGTAAATACCTTGAACAAGTTTTTATGCATTATAATGTGTATTAACATTACAAGAAAAAATCTACTAGTGAAACTTATATTTTTAGTACAAAAATATTATATAAAAATTTATTTAATAATCTGAAATAGTTGTTTTTCAATATATTTATAATAAACAATTTTATAAAAATCTATGATGTCTATTGATATTTATTTCATATATACATTTTTGAAAATCAATTAATAAGAAAACATTTTTAAGCTCAAAATAAATTTTATCCACTATAAAAAAAGCGCAATTAATTCAAAGTATATTATGAAATACAAATATAATCTTAAAAGAAACAATGAAAAATTTAACATCACTAAAAGCTTCTAAACATATAATTTGTTTTAGAATACAAAAAATTAGCTTTAAAATGTTTAGTTGTGTTATACAATATACTCATGTTTTTGCAAGTATATTAATTATTATAATTATATTTGATTAAATATATATATTTTTCTTTCTAATGCAGCTGGCAAACACTTGAACAGCTTGGTCTTGAGTGCCTTAAGGAAAGCGCTGCATTACTCAGGGGGCGCGTATGGCAGAGATAAGCGGGCGCTTGGAGTAAGCGTGCCCCGCAACGCTCTACGATCCTATTAGACCAGGACCTACAATTTAAAGTGGATCCCGAACCACTACACACATCCATGGCACCGCCGGGAGACTCCCGAACCCGAAAACACTGTGGTACCGAGCGCCAGAGCGCTAGCCACTCCGGCCATTCAGGCCCCTAATTCAAATATATAGTGGCATGAAACAGCGAATTAATTTTTAATGTGAATTCCAATGAAATTGTAGAAAAGGCTTATTGCGTTAGTACGATAAACACCCAATTCAGTAGAAAAAGTGAGATATCAGGACAAGAAGCGTTACAAATATCAGGAATAAAATATCATAAGTTAAGTACAGTACAACACTGCAATAAGAAGGACGACAGGCATTATTAAGGATATTTTTTTCCAAGTTTAAGTGAGTTTGTGTAAGCTAGAATGTATTTTTTTTTATATGGCTTAAAAATCATCTATTATAACTAAACATGATAAAAGGGACGTAGTATGTATGGCAAGCATAACCAAAGATATTTGAATTAATAAAAAAGGCATTTTACGAGATATTTTTTTTCTTTCTAATACAGCTGGCAAACACAGATGTCTTGGATGCCTTAAGGCAAGTGCTGCACAGACGTACTCACTTTGCATTACCCAGGGGCACGTGTAACTTAAGATAAGCCACGGACGCGGAGTAACAATGCCCCCGGCAACGCATTACGATCCTATTAGACCGGGACTTACTTTTTTAAAGTGGATCCCAAACCACTACAAACAACCATGGCACCGCCGGAACTCGAACTCGAAACCTGTGGTACCGACCGCCAGAGCACTAGCCACTCGGCCATTCAGGCCCGTTTTTACGAGATATTAAAACCTTTTAAGAACCACAGATATATCTGTAGGATAGGTTTATGGTGATCGGACAAGAAGAACAACGTCTTTATATAGTTTTTTCACAAATATAAGTATTTTTCAATAAATATGAAAAAAATTTTCTCAATAACAATTTTTATTAAACGCATTGAAATTCATAAATGACTTTGACATTTTTCTCAATTCTCGGTAATTAAAAAACTTATCTGAAGAAGAAATGATAGAAAAGCTTTTATATCTTTAGCCTAAAGGATACAAAATCTAACTTAAATATAGAGATAAAAAGTAGTTGCTTTATATGTCAACAAGCATGTTTGCCCCGTCCAACATGTACTTTGAAAGTAAAGGAGTTTGTAGAAGACTATGTCAGTAGACTTTTATGGCTTTTATTGTTTGTCCTTTGCCAACAAAAAAAAAGTTACTAAAAAGGATGGGTGAAAGAATTGCATTGTCTAAAAAACAAAAATATTTTCCTTTCCACACACCAAGTGAATCCGTATGAAGAAAAACAGAGGAGAGAATAAGTTTTTTTTTTTGTACCTAAGTCTATTTTGTAAAAGAATACTAAGAAATACTTTTCACTTCTGTGCATTCCTTTAATCTAACGCTTCAGGCAATAAGATTAAATCTATTGAGGTGCCTGAAAAGATATTTTAAATGGAAAGAAAATACGTTCTTTTATATAAAAGCCAACTCAGTCGTATTCACGAAAAGTTCCATTTAATCCAACCGTGGCTCAATGGTAGAAAGAAGTAGATAGTTGGAAAAGAAATAGGATGGTAGAGTTTAGAAACCTACTTTTTCAAATATAATACGAACAGGCAGTACAATTACATTCGAAATTTTTTTCAGAAGGCATGGTTGGTCAATGTTTTTATTCCTGGAGCTTCCTAGCCCCAATGGGCCTTATATCCATTGAAAAGGTATAAACAATTGGCTATTCGGTAAATTGCCCAAAATAATAAACATTATTAAAATAATTAAATTAAAAATATTCCGTGTTCTTTTAATATTGAGATCATAATTTTTTACGAGGTATGGTTGTCAGCACTTCACCTAACAGCCATATTAGGCCGTAGTACCTAGGGTTTAAAGTAGATTCTGAACGACTACAAGCATCTATGGCATAGTCGGGGTTTGAGTCCGAAGACTATGGCCTATGGCTCTGAGCACCAGAGTGATAGTCACTCAGCAGTCAGGCCCCCTTTTTTAATATAATATTAAATGAGAAATATAATTTTTTAAAGCTCTGAATTTGTTAATGGGATATTTTCTAACATTCAAGTTAGCATGTTATTGACAAATGATCTCATCTTCTAGTCTGCAATTAAAGCATCGAATGAAGGTTTTTCTGAAACTTTATTAAATTCCTTTTTAATAAGTTTTATAAATTCCCTTTTTTATTAACTTAAATTTAAATCGTGTTGCCTATTTTAAATCTTTTACGAAAATCAAAATTCTCTCAAAAAATTATCAATTATATTAATGGAAAAGAGGAGTAAAAAATAAAATAGAAATGAGGTGTACCTCCCTACTTTAATGAATGTAGTGAATCAGAACTGTGGTATACCCTGACTGACTTTGAATCCGCAACAATTTTTCAATGAAAAAATCAGAATCTGATGCATTTCTATTATATGACCAATTCTCTGATAAAGAAATACTCTGCATTCAAAGAATATTTATTTACATAAATTAAAAGTGCCTTTGAAAAAAAAAAATAAAAAAAGTAGTTCTGATTTTTCTATTTAGAATCCTTTAAAATTTCAGTACTCTCATAGAATAAAATAAGCGCTCTGTCCATTGGTAACACAGGCTTCGGTTCGAATACTAGCAGTGGCACGAATGTTTGTTAGTCATTTGGAATCCACGTTAAACTGTAGGTCTCGGTCTAATTAGCCTAAAGTGTGAACAAAATGACCGTAGAGCGACAAACCAAACCAAACCATCAAGAGAATTCAAGATTGGTGCCTAGGTCGTATCATTAAAAGAGATTTCTAGGTTGACGACTAGGTTGTCATATCAAGAGATTTCTAGGTTGGAGCCCTGATGGTCTCATCAAGAGAATTCTAAGTTGGCACATTCTGAGTTTTTCTTCATTAATATACATTAAAAGTTTACTTGGAAGTCATTAAACTTTTATTTCTCTCTTGGCATTTTGGATAAATCTAAATCTACTACAAATATGGAGCATAAAAGCCAAAGATGAAAGACCACTTGAAACTGTAGGTCCCGCTCTAATTAACCTAAAGTGTGCACAAAAATGACCTAGAGTGATGAACCAAACCAAACCATAGAATAAAATAAAACAAAATGTATAATTTTACTTTCAAAAGTGAAATTTCAAAAAGACCAAGGAGACAAAAAACAATAAAACTTAATTCAAAGATCTATCAACAATTTTTTTATAATAGAGAGCTATTCAACACTTACTATTCAAAGTGCTATTCAACACGTTTTCAAAAACCTCTAATTTTTATTTCAGAAGAATATTTTTTTAGAGGCATTTAATTTGGAAGTTGAAAAAGTTTATAAAATCACAGAACGTTAAGAGAAATGCTAATTAGAATTCAACCATTAACTTCCATAAAATTAAAGAAGGGTAGTTTAGCTTTCTAAAGTTAGAACAATACGGCATTTCATCAATAAAAACAATGCAAAAATCTTAGAAAATGCTTTTACTTTCTGAAAGTCTTTTAACACAAACCTCGGTCTAGTATTCCACAATGCAACTTGTTTCATAAATATCGAAGATCTTTTGTTTTACTTCCAACAATTTTTTAACGTGCTTTGTTTCTGACCAAAAGAATTCCGAAAGAAGTGTGATAAACAAACAATTTTAAAGGTCACAAATGTTTTATAATGAATTCAGGAAAAGAATAATTATCTTATTCCTTTTTAGATAATGATAAAAATTCGTTTCGAGCAAATTGTGTTTATTTCTTTCTAATTAGAGTTTATAAAAATGTGTTGGATGTTGTTAAAAATTAAAAATTAAAAACGCGTCGTAACTACAAAGAAACTCAGAGATCTTTCAATATTTTTAATTGGTGATGATTAACTTTCTGTCAATTCAATTAATTTTCTTTTAACTGAATTAAAAAAATCCATTAGGAAAATAATATATTTTTTTTATCTTAAATGGTATAAGAAATAAGATAATTATCTTCTTTCCAAAGACAGTTTTTTTTTTTTGAAATTACAAAAACACTTTAAGTAATCAAGTCCCAGAATTGTTCCAAAGGAACCTTTGAACCTTGATTTTGTTTAGAAATTTGCCAAGCCTGTCAGCCTGCTGGCAGATTTCTATACAGGAAACGTTTTCTTTTATGATGTAGGGTTATCATCACTAAGCCCAACAGCCATATTAGACCGGGGCCTACGGTTTTTAAAGGGGATTCGAACCACTACAAACATCCATGGCATCCCCAGGACTAGAACCCAAAACCTGGGGCAACCGAACGCCAGAGCGCTAGAACTCGGTCATCAGAAGATAAATTCCTCAGAGCTGTGGTGCGGTATGTGAATCAGAGTTGTGGTGCAGCCTGACTAACTTTGAATCTGCTACAATTCTTCAATGAAAAAATCAGTACATGAGGGATTCTATTATATGGCCAATCATCTGGTAAAGAAATGTTCTGAATTAAAAGAATATCTATTTGCATATTTTAAGAGCATTTTTGAAGAAAATAATTAAAAGATATCTCTGATTTTTCTATTACGAATTCTTTAAAATTTCAGTAATATCATAGATTTAAATAAGCAACAAACTTTCAGCAATGATTTTACTCTCAAAAGTGAAATGTAAGAAAAAAATGAAACAAAAACAATAAAACTTGATTTAGTGCAAATCAAAGATCTATTAATATTATTTTTTATAGTAAAGCAGAAACTCTGCTAATCAACACTTATGGTTTCAAAAACTTTTAATTTCTTTTACTTTTCCTGAATTTTTTTTAAAATAATTCAAATTGAATGTTTAAAAAGTTTACAAAACCAAAGTGTTAGTTAGGAATTCAAACCATGAACTTCCATGAAATACTTTCTAAAGTTATCACAATGCCCCATTTGTCAACAAAAACATTGCAAAAATCTTAGAAAAACGCTTTTGCTTTCTGAAAGTCTTTTAACTAACACAACCCTCGGTCCATGCCAGAATGCAACTTGCTTCATAAAGATCGAAGATCTTTTGTTTTACATAAAGAATTTTTACCATGCTTTGTTTCTGTTCAAAAGAATTCCGAAAGAAGCTTGATAAACAAACAATTTTAAAGGTCACAAATGTTTTATAATGAATTCCATTAAAAGAATAATTATCTTATTCCTTTTTCGATAATGATAAAACTTCGTTTCGAGCAAATTGAGTTTATTTATTTCTAATCAGAGTGAGTTTATAAAAATGCATTGGAGCTGTTAAAATTAAAACTTAAAAACATGTCCTTACCAAAAAACCTCAAAAGTCTTTCAATATTTTTTAATTGGTGATGATTAACTTTCTGTCAATTCAATTAATTTTCTTTTAACTTAATTAAAAAAAAATCCATTAGGAAAATAAATTTTTTTCTTTAATGGTATAAGAAGTAAAGTAATTATCTTCTTTTCAAAAACTGATATATTTTTTAAAACAAAGTAAGTAATAATAATTTAAGTAATCAAATCATATTTCAATGGACCTTTGAACTTGATTTTGTTTAGAAATTTCCAATATTTACTTATTAGTTTTGAATTATTAAGTGATTATAATAGTTACCATTAATAAAATGATTTTATTATCTAATTTTTAGAAAACATTTAAATTTTTAATTTTTGTTGTTTTTCTAATGCAGCTGGCAATACAGAAAGTTAATCTTCAAACCATAAGCAAGGTACTGCACCGCTGTTACTCATTTAGTTCACCTACCCGGGGGCACGTGTAGTTTTGAAGATATGTTACGGACGCCAAATAACACTACCCCCAGAACGCTCATATTAGACCAGGACCTACGGTTTAAAGTATTCTACGAATCTCAATACAAATATCCATGGCACCGCCGGATCCATCCATTTCTGTGATTTCCGAACCCAGAAACTCGGCTATCAGGCGCCACAAAGAATAACTATTTACATAAATTAAAATCAGTACTTTTGAAAAAAAAAAAAATAAGAAAAGAAAATTCAGGTTTCAATAAAATAAAAAGGCCTATATAATTTTACTTTCAAAAGTCAAATAAAAAAAATAATGAAGAAAAAAAAACATAAAATTTGATTTAGTTCAATTCAAAGATCTATTAACATTATTTTTTATAGTGAACGAACTTTACTATTCAACACCAACGTTTTCAAAAACCTTTTTTTTTATTTCCAATGAATTTTTAAAGGAATTCAAATTGAATGTTTAAAAAGTGTACAAAATCAAAAGTTAATTCAGGAATTCAACCGTGAACTTTCATAAAATTAAAGAAGAACATTCAGCTTTCTAAAGTTAGTACAATACGACATTTCATCAACAAAAACAATGCAAAAATCTTAGAAAAATGCTTTTGCTTTCTGAAAGTCTTTTAACACAAACCTCGGTCCATGCCACAATGCAACTTGCTTCATAAAGATCGAAGATCTTTTGTTTTATCAAAGAATTTTTTACCGTGCTTTGTTTCTGATCAAAAGAATTCCGAAAGAAGCTTGATAAACAAACAATTTTAAAAGGTCACAAATGTTTTATAATGATTTCCAGGAAAAGAATAATTATCTTATTCCTTTTTCGATAATGATAAAAATTCGTTTCGAGCAAATTGAGTTTATTTATTCTTTTTATAATTAGAGTTTATAAAAATGTGTTGGAGCTGTTTAAATTAAAAATTAAAAACATGTCTTTACCAAAAAAGAACTCAAAGAAGTCTTTCAATATTTTTTAATTGGTGATGATTAACTTTCTGTCAATTCAATTAATTTTCTTTTAACTTAATTAAAAAAAATCCATTAGGAAAATAATTTTTTTTTCTTTAATGGTATAAGAAATAAGATAATTATCTTCTTTCAAAGACTGACATATTTTTTTTTTAAATTACAAAACACTTTAAGTAATCAAATCCCAGGACTATTCAAAGGAACCTTTGAACTTGATCTTGTTTATAAACTTGAATATTTATTTATTTTTATGAATTATTAAGTGATTATAATAGTTACCTTTAATAAAATGTTTTTATTATTTAATTTTTAGAAAACATTTAAAATTTTTAATTTTGATTGTTGTTCTAATCAGCTTGCAATACAGAAACAGTTAATCTTCATGCCATAAGCAAGAACTGCACCGCTGTTACTCATTTAGCACTACCCGGGGGGCACGTGTAGTTTTGAAGATATGTTACGGACCCGGTAACACTACCCCCACAACGCTCATATTCTACAAACATCCATGGCACCGCCGGGTTCGAACCCTGTGATACCGAGCATCAGAGCGCAACTCGGCTATCAGGCGCCTCAAAGAATAACTATTTACATAAATTAAAAGTACTTTTGAAAAAAAATTAAGAAAAAGAAAATAGGATTTTAATAAAATAAAAAAACCTATATAATTTTACTTTCAAAAGTAAAAAAAAAAAAAAGATAACCTATAAAATTTGATTTAGTTCAATTCAAAGATCTATTAACATTATTTTTTATAGTAAAGAACGAACTTTACTATTCAACATAACGTTTTCAAAAACCTATACTTTTTTATTTCTAATGAATTTTTAAAGAATTCAAATTGAATGTTTAAAAAAGTGTACAAAATCAAAAAGTTAATTAGGAATTCAACCATGAACTTTCATAAAATTAAACAAAGAACATTCAGCTTTCTAAAGTTAGTACAATACGACATTTCATTAACAAAAACAATGCAAAAATCTTAGAAAAATGCTTTTTGCTTTCTGAAAGTCTTTTAACACAAACCTCGGTCTCAGTATGCCACAATGCAACTTGTTTCATAAAGATCGAAGATCTTTTGTTTTTACATCAAATCAATTTTTTTACAGCCTTCCATGCTTACCATGCTTTGTTTCTGATCAAAAGAATTCCGAAAGAAGCGATAAACAAACAATTTTAAAGGTCACAGATGTTTTATAATGATTTCCAGGAAAAGAATAATTATCTTATTCCTTTTTCGATAATGATAAAAATTCGTTTCGAGCAAATTGAGTTTATTTCTTTCTAATTAGAGTTTATAAAAATGTGTTGGATGTTGTTAAAATTAAAAATTAAAAACATGTCTTTAATGAAAAGAACTCAAAGAGGTCTTTCAATATTTTTTAATTGGTGATGATTAACTTTTCTGTCAATTCAATTAATTTTCTTTTAACTTAATTAAAAAAAAATCCATATTAGGAAAATAATTTTTTTTTCTTTAATGGTATAATAAATAAGATAATTATCTTCTTTCAGAGGACTGATATTTTTTTAAATTACAAAACACTTTAAGTAATCAAATCACAGGACTATTTCAAAGGAACCTTTGAACCTTGATCTTGTTTAAAAATTTGAATATTTATTTATTTTATGAATTATTAAGTGATTATAATAGTTACCTTTAATAAAATGTTTTTATTATTTAATTTTTAGAAAACATTTAAATTTTTAATTTTGATGTTGTTCTAATCCAGCTTGCAATACAGAAACATAGTTAATCTTTATGCCATAAGCAAGAACTGCACCGCTGTTACTCATTTAGCACTACCTAGGGGGCACGTGTAGTCTTTGAAGATATGTTACGGACCCGAGTATCACTACCCACAACGCTCATAAACTACAAATCATCATGGCACAACAGCCCCATGGTGGGCTCGAACTCTGTTTGCTGACAGATTTCCAGAGCGCAAATGTTTTCTTTTTTACGTCATCAAGAATAACTATTTACATCATATTAAACCGTATTTTTTAAAAAATTCAGAAACTACAAACATCCATTTTAATAAAACTAAAAACCTACACTGAGCTCCAGAGCACTTACTTTCCAAAAAAATCAAAAAAAAAAAAGATTTTATCAAAAAAACATAAAATTTGATTTATTAAAATCAAAACTGTGGTGTGTGTATGTGAATCAGAGTTGTTGTGCAGCCCGAACGAACTTTGAATCTGTTACAACACTTAAATTTTCAAAAAAATTTTTGATGCAATTTTTTAAATGGAATCACCTGATAAAAAAGTTTACAAAATAAATGAATATTTATTTGTTACTAAATTTAAAATAATTTTTTTGAAAATTAAAAAAAAGAACATTTTCTATTAAAGTTTCTTTAAAATTTCAGAATATCATAAAAAAATAAAGCAGCAATTTTAGAGTGATTTTACTTTCAAAAGTGAAATGTAAGAAAAAAATGAAGACAAAAACAATAAAACTTGATTTAGTTCAATTCAAAGATATATAACATTCTCTTATTCAGTTAAAGCACGATAGAACTTTTACGTTTTCAAAAAATCAATTTTTTTTACAGCCTAAAGAAAGTTTTCACCATGCTTTGTTTCTGATCAAAAGAATTCCGAAAGAAGTTTGATAAACAATTTTAAAGGTCACAAATGTTTTATAATGATTTCCAGGAAAAGAATAATTATCTTATTCCTTTTTCGATAATGATAAAAATTCGTTTCGAGCAAATTGAGTTTATTTCTTTCTAATTAGAGTTTATAAAAATGTGTTGGAGCTGTTAAAATTAAAAATTAAAAACATGTCTTTAATGAAAAGAACTCAAAGAGGTCTTTCAATATTTTTTAATTGATGATGATTAACTTTCTGTCAATTCAATTAATTTTCTTTTAACTTAATTAAAAAAATATATTAGGAAATAATATATATTTTTTTCTTTAATGGTATAAGAAATAAGACAATTATCTTCTATACAAAGACTGATATTTTTTTTTTTAAATTACAAGCCACTTTAAGTAATGAAATCACAGGATTATTTCATTGGAACGTTTGAACCTTGATCTTGTTTAAAAATTTGAATATTTAGCTGTTAACTTTGATGTATTAAGTGATTAGAATAGTTACTTTTAATAAAATTATTTTATTATCTAATTTTTAGAAAACATTACGATTTTTAATAATAATAATAATAATAATTATATATATTGTTGTATGGATATATGTTGTAATGGGAGTTATACTTCCTTTATGATACCACGAATAGGCCGCCAGTAGATAAAAAAAGTTGCTTAGAAGTCAAGAGGAACTGCCTAAATATGCTTGTGGTATGGAAGAAAATCAAGAAAACTCAAACCAAATAGCCAATTGTCAATGCAAATTGCTTATAGATTCATAAAATGATATTCATAAAATAATTCCACACTATTTTGAGATGTTGATACAATTGTAGAGTAATAAAATGACAATATATGTAAACAAATCTCCTTTTTGTAAACATCATTTTAAAATTAATTCAATTAAAATGAATCAATTGCGGAAATGCTTGAATAATTTTTTTTTTAAGTTGTCTACAATTAAAAATTTTTGTAATATTTATTCGTTGATTACTATAATCCTGTGAGGTATAGAAAAATGCATCACGGCAAACTTAGTGTCCGGCAACGCTGGAGAAAAGAGATTTAACATTAAACTACATTTAACTATTGGGACCTGATAACTGAGTGACTAGCTCTGGCGCTCGGTGCTACAGGTTTCAGGTTCGAATTCCGGCGGTACTATGGATGCTTGTAAGGGCTCAAAATACAATTTAAACCTTTAGGTCCCAATCTAATATCGTTGTGGGGGTAATGTTACTCGCGTCCGTAGCATATCTTCAAAGCTGCACATGCATCCTGGGTGGTGTTGAAGCAGTGTCCTGGGCTGCGGTGTAGTCCTTGCTTATCGCAAAAATATAATTGTCTCTGTATTGTTAGCCGCATCAGAAAAAAATATTTAACTACAAATTTACATTTTGAATTAAAGTTACATGTGAGCCAAGTAGCTGCATTTGTTTAGTAATATCGAGAAAACCTGCTTTCATACCATCTGTTAATTGAATTTGAAGTTCTAGTTCTAACCCTAATGTATTCCCGTGCTTGATTATAATTGTTGTTTTTGTAAAACAGAGGTAAGTAGATAGGAACATTGCATTGCTATTCTTACTCAGTTCTATTCAGCAATTATGAAGATATTACTAATTATGATACATCTGTAACTTCAACCTCCAAGTATCACTTTAACATACAGCACTTTGGAGACCACTGCCGTAAAGCATGGTGTCGCAAACCACTCGCAGTCGGTAAAAATAGCAAAATTATTATACAGGAAGAGACGTTGATAGGAAACACAAAAGCACATGAAATATTTATTGGCCATTATATTTATACCGTACTGTAGTGTATCGACTGTAATGATAAAGTAACTGTAACTGTTGATCAATGCCAGAATCAGAAATGATTAAGTTGTTGGATGTTACAGCAGCGAATATAAATACATAGATGACAGTGATGAATAAATGTTTTTCTGGCACCAAACCAGATTCCTGGTGGGAAGGTGATGACCGCTGCAGCGACGATAATCCGTTCTATGAGACCATCCAGTGTCTCAACAAGTATCTCGTAAATGATTGATTTTAGGTGTGTGTCCACAAAAATTGCGGACAAATGAGCGTGACTACTAAGCAACTGATCCGATGAGTTTAATATTCCAGTCTAACGTGGGTTTGGCTATATAAATATTTTGCGATTTTTACGAAGTAAGCATGGCTTTTCCATTCCTTGTTCTATAGCAATTTTCGTTTCTGTTGTTGTTCTTATGCAGCTGGTAATACAGAAACAGTTAATCTTTATTGCCATAAGAAAGGACTACACTGCTGTTACTCATTTAGCACAACCCAGGGGGCACGTGTAGCTTGAAGATATGCCACGGACGCGACTACCTTATCTAGAATCAAATGGAATGCCTATAGATTTTACTATGATCATTCTCGGCACATGGATTTTGGACGAGGAATTATCGGGCCAGCATCGCAATTGAAGTTACAATGCAATAATCCTTTGTATGGAAACATAATGCTCAACTAAATAGATTGCTGAGACCCGCTTACAACAATTATAAAATTTAAAAAGAAATTAAAATTGCAAATCGGATAGATTTCTTTGTTTCTTAAAATAATTTTTCTTACTACTTAAAGTAAATTAGAAATAAAACAAAGTGCTAATTTTGATAAGAACTTAATTAATTTTACAAATATTGGATGAAGAAACTTTTATACAACTCTCTCTTTTCTTTCTCTCTCTCTCTATAGATATATATATATATATAGAGAGATTTGTACCATGAATACTATATATATATGAATATATATGGTACAAAAGGTCTATTTTCTGTTACATGTGTGTGATAATATCTGACACGATATTTTCAAAAGATATATGAAATTTTTCTACTGAGTAGGATATTTCTGATTGCATAAAACTTACTTTATTAAAAGCCTCAGAAGATGTGTCTTAATCCAAATATATTTGCAACTTTAATAAAGTTCTAATCAAAAGCCTTTTGCCCTTAGATTTTCTTCTAGACCAAAAGATCTTTTCTCAAGTGGGTTATTCATCAAAACCGAATTCTATCAAACGATGTCACACAGCGAAGAACTTCATGTTTGACTTCTTCTCTGTGTCCGACGTATTGATCTATGGGGCTCCGTGGGGAACTGACTCACGGCCATTGATGGCATCTGATAGTTTCATGCCTTTTCAGAGTATCCCTTCGCGAATGTGAGAAAAAAAGTATTCAGTCGATTTCGAATAGGTCTGATTGTCTTCGTAATTTATTATATACATACATACATATATATATATATATATATATGTGTGTGTGTATTATCATTATCATTAGAATTATGTTGGAGAAGGTTTTAATACCTTTTTCTATGATGATTTAAATCAGGGATGGTCAATCTGGACCCGTCTTGATTATATTTTTCCGGTCCTTGAAATTTATCACACATTTACAAAGTATATTTATTTTATAATGGCCAAAGTATTGAAAACCAATGTATTAAAAAACACATTATGTGTGCATCCATATATTCGAAACCTTAATTGTCGAAATTATAAAAAATATTTTATTATATATTATTATAATATTTTTATTATTTAAATTATACTTTGATTTTTAAATAATATTCTTGCGAATATATGACAAATATTGCTTATTTCAATTATGAGTTTACAGTTATGAATTTGCAAAATAATTAAATTATATTCTGCGAACTTATGAGGCGCACGCATCTTGGAAATTGCAATATAATAGGTTCTACGTTTTACTTTAAGTGACCTTAGTGAACATCCCTAGATGCGCACAATTGATTGATGATAGCAAAACAAACCAGACTCTTAGTTGAAGTTATTAGAGCTTTTTGTTCAACTTACACCTTCGAATCATTTTTTGTTTTTGAAAATGAAATTGACCCAACTCAAAACACGCTCAAACATAATGGACGCAAATCAATTACGATGTGCAAATACCCGAATTGAGATCGATTTGCAAAAATTAAGTGAAAGAGTGGAGAAACAAATATCACTCTAGTAAAATAGATATTTTTTAATGATTTCATTTTTTATTTCATTTATATTTATCTGTTTTTATATTTAATTTTTAGTGTTATATATTTCTTTACAATGTGAGCTTAGTGTCATTATTATTATATTATCTATGTTTACATGTAAGAATATTAGTAAACACAAAAATTATAACTCGTTATGTTTCAAATTCTTCACTCCAAAAAATGTCTATAGTGGGTCTGAATCTAATAATATATAATTTCATATGCGACCCGCAGAGTTATGATGCATATCCAAATTGGCTCGCAAGATCATTTGGGTTGGCCATATCTGATTTAAATGATTTGCTTGTAGTGACAATAAAGGTTTGATGTCATTATTTTTTTTTTTGATGTCATCGCAGGTTCAATAGGCGATAATGATGTGGAAGAAACCCTTATCTCACTTGGTTGAAGATGGAGTTTTGGATAAAAGTTCGTATAAGATCTTTTATTTTCTCGTAAATCATGAATAATTTTACTGTCATTGCCCCTCAATTCAGAGGAGGCATTTAAATTAAAACATGATCTGAAGAACAGTATGTCTAGATATCTCGAATTACACACACACAAAAAAAAGTAGAATCCGCATCGCAAAATTTAATTACTAACTACGTTATCAGAAAATAAAACTCTTCTTCATTGGCGCGACAGCCCGTGGGGGGGCAAGGCCGTCTGCCTACTGGTAGATTTCGAGACAGGAGTTTTTATGGGAGTTTTTATGGGTTATCAGCCTTACGTACAACGTCCTTACAGACATAATTTTTTTTTTTCTAATGCAGCTCGCAAATACTTAGACCATGATATTTTATGCCATAATTGCTGCACCGACGTTACTCACTTAGCACTAGCCAAGGGGGCGCATGTAACTTGAAGATAAGGTACTGACGTGGTGTAACAATGCCCCTGCAACTCTCTACGATCCTATTAGACCGGGATCTAAGCTTTTTAAAGTGGATTCCGATCCACTATAAATATCCATGGTATCGCCTGGACTCGAAGTCGAAACCTGTGGCGCAAAGCGCCAGAGCGCTAATCACTCGGTCATAAGGTTTAAAATAAAGATCTACACAGAGCAAAAATGAAATTCGTGAAAATCAATAGCATTTACGGAAAGATTTTGTCTTTTCTGATGATGTAAATAATTTGAAAACAGTTCGCAAACGGTGTAGACCCTAAGAAGATAGCTGTAATAAATGCAAACTATAAAAATGTATTGCTTTTCAATATAATAAAAGGAATTAACTTTTAATACAGGTTTATTTTAAGCTTTTAATATGAATTATTTTTCAAGTGAAGATATTTACAATATATTATTTTGCCTTAAGGCATAATATTATAAGTGTTTGCTGCATATTATAAGTATCATATATAAATTATATTGATACATAAATAATTTTATAATGTATTAATTATAAAGTAATAATAATAATAATAAAATAGTATAGTTATACTATATTACTTTATTATTTTTGTGAAAATATTTTTTTTTAGTGAAGAATTACTGCACAAACTATTTTTTGTGAAGATTATTTAAAATTAATAGTGATAACAAAAAAAAAAAAAATAGTTTGTTACTAAACAATTTTTTTATGGAGATATTTACCAAACAAGCTATTTTTTTTTTTGAGAAGTTATTTACTAAACAAACTACTTTTTTTTTAAATTTCGTAAATTTTTGAGGCTAATGTAGATTAATTTTAACTTATTGCTTTGTTTTCTGCAATTTTAGAAGATTAGGGAATGGAGTTTTAATTTTTGCTAATAATTTTTTTTACTCTATTTCTTTAAATGTTTTCTTTTACTTTTTTTTTTTTTTTTTTTTTTTTGTAAAACGCATTCATAGTATAAAATGAAATCTTAGTGTATTAACGTTTTTTTCACGTGGGCAAATTTATTTATCATTTCATGCATAAAAGAATCTTAAAACGGCAATTTAGATCAAGTTGTATCAAATAATTAGTACTAATAGCGAGTATAGAAATCGCTACTGTATAGATTACCCACTGTGTATATAATTAAATGTCAAACGTAGGAGTTAATTTAGGAGACGAAATTCTGCTGCGATATGCATAATTGGAGGCATATCGTCTGTGATGGAATAAGCAGTGAATTATTGTTCACCATCACTACGCAGAATTAATTACTGTACCCAAATGGGAATGATACTCAATAATAATAATTATGCAGTGAATCGTTTAAAATGTGCTACTTTCATTTTTTAAAATGATATATATATAGTAAAAGATTTTAAAATCAATACATAGGATGTCCATAAAATAATTTTGTAATTTTAAAAAATGCCAAAGATGCATAACAAATGATATTCTACACTGCATTAAATTATACCATCATAAAATTTTGAAATAATCCCATGGATGGCATCTTAGGAATTTATGCCTCATAAACCACTTTCTTCGACTCAAATTTAGGACTTTCTATGGCTAAATCGCAAAATAGTCATTGGGATTTGGAGATTTTTTTAGGCCGCCAAATAGGCGAAAATCGCCAAATGTGGTAACCAAGTTATCTCCTAATGCTTGATTGGCCAATATTAATTAACTATTTTTAATTGGCTAAGATTTATTACAAAGCTAAATGAAAAGACAAATAAGTGGAAATCGTTATAATATCAAATACTTATTTATATTTTTAAGTTCTGAGCTTGCATTTTGCAAATAAGATTCGCTTTTTTTAATGGACAATTATAGAAAACAAATGAATAAATAAATAATATATTTTTTTATTTTTTCATATATTTAAAAAAATAAGTGTTTCAAAAGAAACAAAATAACATATTATAAAAATATATATAAAATTTATCACTATAATCCTTAATTAATTAATATTGTAACTATGCTTCTTTCTACGCCCTGGCACTCTTGCGGAGTTCAAGAGAAATGCCCAATCAGCCTTGCGGCTCCCGCCTGAGAGAAAATACTCCCGCTGAAAAACGTTTAGCTTATAGTCTCTCATCTCCACAGGAAATATATTTAACTCAACCCTGCGTATTAATTAGCTTACACACTTTCATCCGGCAAGGAAATATATTTCGCACATCTTGTGAGTAGCTGAGTATCGGGTTTTTGGTCTAGAAGTGGAACCTTTCCATGAATCTATAATTATATGTCTTTAAAATTGTTAAATATGGTATGTCTCTCATGTGTGGTATTGTGTGTGTGTAAATAAAGCTGTGAGTTCTCCATCCTGTGACTCAAGTAACTCAAGTCAACCACACCCAGTTACAATCTGGTTAGCCATCGTACATATTACAATACGAAATTTACAACTATAATCTAATAATGAGGGAAAATAGATAACAATTAGATGAATAATTTTAATGTGCTAATTTTTAGCATAGACACGGGAAGCTATCTGTTCTACTCTTTTTAGTGGGTTTTTGACCCGCTCAACTTGTTAAGAAATCCACTAAGTTACTCCAGTCTTCTTCAAATTTTTAATCGTTAATAAAATACATTTTATTTAACTTTTACATAAAATACATTTTTTTTAACTTGTAGTGGATGGCAATGGATGTTAATACAGTTTTTCAAATATTAATTCGTTCATTAAATTTAATTAATTAATTTTAGTTTTAAGTGGGAGAAATATTCATATATTCACGTTGCTCTTTCTTCTCATTTGCTCATCATTAATTAATTAATAATTAGTTAATAATCTCTTTTTTCTTATAACTAATTATTAATTAATTAATGATTATTAATTCTTTTATTCATTCAATTATTATTTATTTTTATTCATTTAATTATTAATTATTATTATTTTAGTATCAAATATTTTTATTATTCATTTAATATATATTATTCAATTTTTTAAAATAATGTAACTACAAATTGGCAATAATATAAAAAATCGTCTGATTTTAATTTAGTTTATTTTCTGGATATTATTATTCTTAATTTTTTACGTTTGAAATTTGAAACGATCGCGTTTGAGTATTTTTTGTAATGCATTCTATATTTTTTTAATTTTAAATGATCAAAAGTTTTTAATTAAATTTGAAATATAGCCTAATAAATTTGTTTTATTATTTTTATCGTAGGTATTTGCTCTATTATATATTTTTGCTCTTATTATTTTTGTTTTTATTATTTTTGTTTTAATTTTTGAGATTGCTTTGTTCTTTTTTTTTTTTCAATTTCTTCTATTAGCTCCCACTCTCCCTATATATATCTTGTTCAAATTTTCAATCGTTCATAAAATACTTTTTTATTCATCCACTCAAGTTCAAATACATTTTTTTGAACTTGTAGTGGATGAAACTTGATGTTGATGCAGCTTTTTCAAATATTAATTCAGTAATTAAATTAAATTAATTAATTTTAGTTTTTTTAGATTTAAGTTGCATATATCTACCAATAGATATACTGCCATATAAACTTAAAAAAAATGAATGAAAATTATTTATAAAGGACTTTCTGCAATAGAGTGAAAAAAAAAGAAGGAATTATCATTTTTTTTTTTATATTATTTGTTATAACTGAAAAACAATCTTTTTTAAGGCGGGTTTAGTACGATTTAATTCACAATGAGTTAATCAAATTATCCTTCTCAGGATATGGCCTCTAAAGGCAATACGAAAATAAAAAATATTTATATTTCATTTTTTATGAATACATTTGAGCTTGCATTTTGTAAATAACAATTTTTGCGCTTTTTTTTTAACGAACAGTTACACAAAAATGAATAAATAAATGATACATTTTTTACTGTTTAATAAATAAATGATATATTTTTCGTTATATTCCGATACATTTTCTTTTAGAAAAGAACAGTAAACCTCATTCATATGACACCGTATTTATGTGTCAATCTAAGTTATATGTCGATGTTCACATTGCCTAACAAAAATGTTTAGGAAAGATTATGGGTCTCACAAATATTTGCGAAATTTTCATTTAAAAGTTTGTATTTTAAAGTTCTTTCATTTCAGGGTCTCTGAAATATTTACTTTAATTTACCCACAGCAAAATTCAGTTCCAATAAATTTGTGTTTCATTGTCTAAATCTGAATTATTTAAGAGCAGTACAAACTTTGAAAACTTTTCACAGACCTGTACAATATAATAATTTAACTTTTTTATAAAATATTTATATTTTATTGAACAAAAGATTATTTTAAGGATAAACCATCCTATTATTTATTATTTGTTACTTTATTTTTATGTCGCTCTCAGTTATATATCAATGTTCAAGTAGCTTGAAAAACGCGTTAGGAGAGATTCAGCTAAATTTGCAAATATATTTTTGTGCTTTAAACTTCTTGCATTTCTGCATTCTGTAGTTTTTAGTTTAATTTATAATTTATTTTTCACTGCAAAAATTATTTTCCAGTAAATTAATTTCAAAAGATCCAAATCTGAACTTTTTATGAGTAATAAAATCTCTGAAATTTTTTTTTTACAGATTTGTATAACATAATAATTCATCTCCATAAAAATATTTGCATTTTAATGAACAAAAATTATTTTAATGGTGAACCACCCTATTATCAAACTGTTTATTATTTGTCACCTTATTTATGTGTTGTTCTCAATTATATGTCAATGTTAAAAAAAAACCTGACAAAAAGAGTTGGAAGCGATATGGCGAAATTATCAAATATATTTATGGTTTTAAAAAGTTCTTTCATTTTTATATCACTGAAATTTTTAGTTTAATTTATAATTTAATTTATCAGTGCAAAAATTCCGTTCCAATAAAAGTTTTTTCCACTGTCCAAATTTGAACTTTTCAAGAGCAATAAAATCTCTTCAAAGAAAATATTTTCACAAATAATATCTAAGAAAATATTTTCACAGATCTGTACAACATAATAATTCATCCGCATAAACGTACTGGCATTTTAATAAAAAGCAAAAAAAATAATATATATTTTAAATGTTTAAAAAGAAAAAAAAATAATCTCCATTTTTACTTTACTTGGAAAAAAAAAAAAGAAAAAGAAAAATCAAGAGGTTCATCTAAATATTTTTGAATTATATTTTAAAGTTATTAAAAATTTGTATTGCCAAAAATTTATTTATAAAATTAAGGAGTTATGCCTTTCTATTTTATATCGTAGTTTTAAAGTACTAAAATGTTTAAGGTTAAAAATAATAAAAAAAAAACCATATACAATTTTTTAGTCAAACAGTTCTTTCGTTTATGTGTTAATTTTTATCAGTCATTTCAGTTAATTTATATACGAGAGCCATTTGTATAAACTGATCAATCACTTTCATAAAATTCTAGAGCACCATTTCTTTCACATTGTTCATTCACCAGCCTTTATGCAAAAGATACTCTATTTTCGCTATTGCTGAAAAATATTTATTTTACATTTCTTACAAGTGCAAGGTTTTACTTCTTTAACAAGGTACCAGTGTCATTAGCTTGCTTTAATTTAAGAGAGTCAAATCCTCCCGCTATTGTAATATTGTTCAATTAGGTTCTATATGCTTTTATATTTAGTTTTTCAAACTGCTTTTATAGTTATCATTCTAAGACGCATGCATTTATTTAATTTATAGAACATATTTTATCCTTCACTTGATCCGATCTATAATTTAAGTCTATTGTAAAAATGAATCATGCCAATGTAATATCGCTCAATAAAGTTCTATGTACTTTTATATTTAGTTTTAAACTAGCTTTATAGTTATAATTCTAAGACGCATGAGTTTAATTTCATTTATAGGAAATAATTTATCCTTCACTTGATAATATCTATAATTTAGAACTACTGCATAAATTAATCACTCCAATGTGATATTGTTCAATAAAATTTTATAAGCTTTTATATTTAGTTTTTACGCTACTTTTACATATATAACTCCAAAACGTCTGCGTTTACTGCATTTATAGAAATATATTTTACCCTTCACTTGATCCGATCTATAATTTAAGGCCCCTATAAATTCATGATATCAATGCAAAATCTTTTATAAATTTTACTGCACCATTCCTTTCACAATATCCACTTACCATATCAGGCATTATAGACAGCCTAATTTATTTTATAGGTTTATGCATTTTCACCATTTATAGATCTCAGTCACTTACCAAGCATAGAATTAAATGATTATTGCATAAATTAATTATGTTAATGAAATATCCTTCATGAAGTTCTCCATCACTCAAATTTGACAGCAGACGAGCAGTAATGTGGGAGGTTATATTACATGTAATTAGTGTTTTGTACTAATGAGAACAACCTGTCACTCAAATCTGATAGTTAAAAACAAGTAGATATTCTGTATCATGTATAATGAGACTCAGGGAATTAGAGAATGTCTGTGTGACCTTCCACAGGTCAAAACAACTACAGATTGAACATGAACTATACCATGAGATGTTCCATCATGTTTGTTGATAGGCTACGAGCTGAGAAATGTCTACTCCAATCAGAAGTGAGGGAAGCTGACCCTCGCCTCTTGACGGATTGTGTTTGACAGTTTTTTTTGGTGAAGAAGGGAAAGATTTCTGCGACAAGTCGACCAAAAATGTTGTTTTCTCTTTTTATCACTACTACCGATAATAAGTATTACTACTACTGATTTATTATTTTTGCAAACACTTCTACAGCACCAGGGCTTCCAAAATTTCCATTATGAAACATGACCTAATTTAGTATATTTTGCAATCCAGTTATTTCATGAAATAAATTTATGTATTTCTAAATTGTACTTTATGAACTGTTCCATCGTGATTGGTGATAGACCACGAGCTGAGAAATGTCTACTCCAATAAAAGTGTGAAAAAGATGACCCCTTCCCTCTTGACGGATTATCTTAAATGCAGTTTTTTTATGAAGAAGAGAGTTCTGCGACGAATCTACCAGAAGTGTTATTTTTTTCTCTGAAGTGACTGAATAGGACGGATATTTCCGTCTGTTTTTAAAAGTAAACCCGTTGTATTTCGTGAATCACTCCATGTGATAATTAATGTCTGCAGCATTTTTAGATTCAACGTAGACTCTAGAACTCTGAAAATCGTTGACCTTGGAGTGAACCATACTTGTTACTTTATTTAAACGTGCATTTGTAAATCAAATTAAATCTTATAATAACCCAGAGTTTGTATTTGTAAATTCAAAAGCATCATTACACCCGCAATTTCTATTCGCCGTAATCGGGATGTTACAATTTAGTATAATTTACAGTCCAAAAAGCTTATAAAATAATTTTATTTATTTATAAATTATAGATGCATGCATTTCTTTCAATTATCTGTCACTTTTGATAGGTGTTTTTTATATATAGGTTTCTTATACATAGTGATTGCTGCATAAATAGCTGAAGCCGAATTAATATCCTTCATAAAGTTCTAAAGCACCATCGCCTTGGCAGTTTCTATTCGCTGTATCAAGCATGGGGGTCCAATTTAGTTCAGTGTTTGCTAATGATATTATCATTAGCGGAAACCATATCAGATAAGATCAGGAATTCTGTGATGCGTGAGCAGATGTTCCATTTGTTAGCCAAGCCGCCAGATACTGCAACAATTTAGTTCAAGTAAACTGGCATTTGTTATTTCGGTTTTGTAAGACGTAAAGAAAAATTGTAAAGAAATGAATCAGCTGTTCATTTCATTTTGTTTCCATATAAGATTTTAAATATTGAAAATTATATATTTATTTTTTTGGGCTTTTGTAGACAGATAAATATTGTTTCAACAACAGAGATGGGTAAGAAAATGGTATTATCTACTATTATCTAAAGAAAAAAAAATGAATACATTTTATTAAATTATACTAATGTTTTTAACAAGCAGATATATGCGTTTGGATTTCAATGAATTTCTTGAAATAATGAAGATTGTACTACTCAATTCTGAAATGATGTTAAAAACTTATCAAAAGAATATTTAGAAAGTCGTGAATTTTTGCGAAAATTATTTTTAATTCCCCAGTCAATAAATTTTGGTTGAATTTCTATTTTTAAGACGCAAATAAATATTTTTAAAACTTAATCAATTGTTCATTTCATTTTGTTTTTATTCACGAATAATAAGATCTTAAATAATAGAAAATTTATATTTCTTTGTTTGGCTTTTGCGGACAGATAAATTTCGTTTCAACAGCTGAGATGAGTAAAAAAATGGTGTTATTTACTATTATCTAAGGAAAATAAAAATGAATTTTATTAAATTGTATTTATATGTTTTTAACATATAGCTATATACATTTGGATTTCAGTGATTTCTTAAAATAATGAACATTCTACTATTCAATTCTTAAATGATGTTAAAAACTTATCAAACGAATTTTTAGAAATTCACGAATTCTTGTGAAAATTAATTTTAATTTCCTAATCAATAATTTTGGTTACACAAAGAACTTGTAGTTAGGGAACTGGAAAATTCATAGTATTTTTACCCATAAAAATATAGATATTGTTTTTGGGTGAGGGGATTTTCGTGTCGTTGATCACTTTCAATTTTTCGTTATCTTGACAATTTTTAATTTTGGATATTTTTAAAATTTCTTTCACGTGTTATTTTTTTTTTTTAATTTCTTTCACGTGCTATTTTTTTTAAATTTTTTTCATGTGCTATTTTTTTTAAAATTTCTTTCACGTGTTAGTTTTTAAAATTGCTTTCACGTGATTTTTATATCGTTTGGAATTTTATATTTTATAAAATTAAAATTATTAATTCTAAACTAAATACTGTTTCAGAAATAAACTACATAAATGATTTTTTTTTTAATTACTTAGTAATAAAACCAAATTCTATTGAAACATATGTTGCATAAAAATATATTATTGCTTCAAGCTATCAAAACCTAAAAAATGTGCAAAATTTATTTACTATTTTAACTTGATATTCAGAAACATTTGTAAAAATATGCAAACATCGCTTTTATTTATTATTTATTGCAACATTTATTACAGATTTTGAAAAATTGTTGGACACAGTGCTTTAAAACCTATATTATTTGAAATAAATAAATTCATAAAAGCTACACTGTGTAAACTTAATTTTTAAAAGAATCAATTGTTTTGTATAGCTTATAATGAATTCATTAATTAAAAAAAATCAGGGTTAGATATATTCATATATAAATAAGAAGCAATAAATTGTGCCGAATTTTAAAGCTTTAAAATAAAAATGTGTGAATTTAGCACGTTTTTCTCATGTATATAACAATCTTACATGTATGTAAATGTAACAGAGGTTGTTTTATACTTCTTAAAGGGACAGTTCACATGCAAGCGAATTTCGAAATCCAGGAAGGATTTATATACCAGCATACATTAGCATACTGCATATAAAAATCACGAAGAAAAATTATATCCAATGAATATTTTACATTTTTGAATGCTGCTACTGATTTACATTTTGATGCATTGTTTGAGAAGCTTCCCTGAAATCTTTAGTGAAAGGAATGGTTGGTTAGTATTCAAGATTTTGCTAGTTTCTTAGGTACCGGTATCATTTTTATCAAAAAGAAAAATCTGCAATTACTTTCTTGGATAGACTTTTAAGTTTCTTTTATTTCGTTCACTTTTCGTATGCTTTCTGTTTATTTTTTTTTTTTCTCTTTTAGTTACTGATAATATTTAAATTTTTCAAAATTTTGGCCATGCCTTTTGCCTGCATTAGAAATTATAACTATAATGCAGATTTACTTAAAACTTGAAAGGAATTCAATTGAACAAAATGTTTAAGCGAAAATTAAATAAAATCATCCTGGCATTTTTATAACTTTGTATAACAAGCCTGTAATGAGATATTGAATTTTTAGTAAACGTGCTTCCTCCTACGCACTGCAAGACCATCCCCTGGGGAGTTCAAGAGAAATGATCTGTAGGCCTCGAGACTCTCACCCGAGAGGAAGTACAGCGCAACGTTTGATTAATGCAGAAACATTTATTTTGTAATCTCTCATATATTCAATGCAACACTGTGTAACAGTTGGCTTTATAGCCTCTCACCCGGAGAAGAAGTATATTCCACGCCTCCCGCAAACCTGATTATCTTTATTTACGTCTTAAAAGTGAAATCCTTTCACGAATCAATAATTATATAGAAAGAAAGTTTATGTTTTTAAATGTATTACATATTGTATGTTTTAAATGTATGCCTGTGGTGTTTGTACGTGTGTTCTCAAACCTGTGTCTCAATTTTGAACTCAACCCCACCAGTTACAACATCAAACCCCCAACATGGGGCCACCCGGTTTGTACCCACAACGTGTTGATAACCTGGGAATTTTCAAGAAAAAACAGCCCTTAAACCTTGGAAAAGGCTGAAAATAAAATACACTGAATAATACAGAAATATTTACAAATGGAAGAATTAATGTTGGATGTTTAGATTGAGTTCATAACTAATTTTATAATAATTTAAGGAAGTAGGAAGGTGGTTTTTAAATAATTATATACTGCAGCCAATCAAGGCTTATAGATGACCCAAATGCATTTTATCCGCAATTAAGACAATATTTACTCCTTTCAAAACAGAGAATGTTTTTTTATATTGTAGTCACTACATAATATTTAGCTCATACATTATTTATTCATTCTATATTTCCGTTACTTGTCGATTCTCTAATATATTAATAACTGCCAACTTTTTTTATGTTGTTTCATGATCAGCTCCAATCCAATTTTATTGATCATCTGTTGTGTGATGCTGCATAAATTGCATCCATATTTTCCTTATTTATTCTTTTAAATATCTTAATGATTTAGAAATTCATTAAACTGGGAAATCCCTTTTGATCGGAATAAACAAAATATACATAAATATATGATCTGAAAAATATACATATAAAAATTCTGTTATACTTAGCTTGCTTAAAAAGTAAAGTTTTAAATGTGTAAGATTTAAAAAAGCTTATTTGATTAATAAATCTTTTCAAAATAAAGATTAAATAAAGTCCCCATTATTTAATATGAACAAGGACATCATCAAGATGATCGAATTTTAGCTAAACCAACGATATTTAGGAATTGTGTTATTTATGCTCAGTTGTAAAACATATATGATTTCAAATATTGCTTTTCAAAATAATAAGAAGAATTATATTCATCAAAAAGAATGATATTTGCAATAGAACATGGGGCCTCATTCAGAGAATACTAATTATTTTGAAAGCTGCCCAACAAGCACAAATCGGCACTTAAGTCTTCCAAGATGAGAAGCAAACCTATAGAAAATCACTGTCAAATATTCAACCGTATGCAAATTTTCAATGAAAGGAGCATCTAATTGGCTAATCGAAGATCAGTAGAAAACCAGTAAAAGAAAACGTTGTTCTTTAAAAGCAATATATTTCCAATGCTACAAAATAGTGCTATGGCACATTGTGTACTTTAAAACTACAACACACATTGTGTGCTATTAACCACTACAATCCACATTGTGTGCAATTAAACAATATAACAACACATTCTATTGTAGAATCACTGGCGAGGTGTACATTGAAGATGTCATATCAAGAATAACTATTGCAACTGATAGGACATAATGGAAACCAGAAGTCTTGAAGAAGATACATTGAACATTGTAACGGCACAACAGGGGAATGGGGAGATGAGCATTACAATGGTATTCTTGGATGCTACTTTGGCCATCTACGTTATGCTAATTTTCAGTGAAAGAAGTAACTGATTGGCTAATCAAAGATCAGTAGAAAATCAGTTAAAAAAACACTGTTATTTAAGAGAGGTACATTTCCAATGCTTCGAAATATTGCTACCTAACATTGTGTACTTTTAACATCATGATAACATCACATCACCTCGCTGAATCTTTGGTGTACTATGAATCAGTGGCGAGGTGTTTGTGAAGATATCGTGTCAAGAATGATTAGTTCAGAAGACAGGACGTAAGCGAAACCAGAAATCGAGGAAGGAAAGCATACATTGAACATTGTAACTGCCCAATGGGAAGTGGGATGGGGTGAAAATTGACAAGACATTCTTGGTACTTTGGCCATTTAAATTATTCACTTATCAAACGGGCATGGCCAATTTATGGTTTCTTAGAATCACTGTTTTATCGCTGTTGTGATTTCAACTTGACCATTTGATTTAAGATTTTCTAATACTCTGAATGGAATGCATACCTATTAAGCCTTGCAATTGTATTATTGTATATTATTAATAGAATTTTTACTAATATTGTACATTGAGTTCCATTTTAAATGTTGCTTGCCTTGATGTCCATTAATATTTTATTCAAAACGATTACAAATTCTTTTTACATTCCGTCTCAGACCTGTTTACTATACCTAAAAATCATTTAATATTTAACACAAAAATCAACATATAAAAAAACTTTATTCTTTTTAATTATTACATAAAGCTGATATCTTTTGTATTCTTATACACGGCAAAAGAATATTTTATCAAATAAAGTTTCTGGATTTGCTTATTGTAAAAATTTTATTTGTATTATTTGAACTTCTTTGTAAATATTGAATATAATTTAGGGGTTTGGAAATTCAGATCAAATTTTGAACATCAAATATTTGATTCAAGTAAAATTTGTCTTCAAGTAGAAGAAATGTTTAGTGGAAAAAAGGTAAATAATTGTCATGATTTTTGTTTTCAATTTCTTATAATTTAAAATGCAGAAATATTTTTAAATACTCCTTATTTAAACGGGACATCAAAGGGAATATTTTTTAAAAATATTACATCGCATAGGAGGATGGAAAAATTATCAACTCTTTTTCATTTGCAAATATAAATATTTTAAACACCTTAAAAATGAAAATAAACATTGAAATTGTATATAGTCTTATTCATGTTTTTTGATTTAAATATTTTTTTGAGATTGTGTTTATTTTAAATGTTGTTTGAAACTTTTATAATTAATAAAACCGTCTTACAAATCGATAATAAAAACTAATTATAATTGTAAAATAGTAATTATAATACAATAAAAAAGAATTGATTTTTAAAAATATATAAAATAATGAATTTTTTCTACATAAATAAATTTATAATTAAAATTTAATTTTTATTTTCTGCAACATATAAAATAAATCTTTATCCATGTGATTTTCTCTCGTGTGCTCCATATGCTACGCTAAACAATTTAAATACAATAAAATAAACTTTTTCAATATTTAAAGGTAAAAAGAGAATTTAACCTTTTGGCTACTTTGGGGAAATTAAATCAAATTTAATTTTTCTCTAAAATTTATTTAATATAAAATAAAACTTGCCCATGATATTTTCTTTTCTTGCGCTCCTCCATATACTATACCAAACAATTTTTAAATATTCCTTTATCATTTAATAAAATAAACTTTCAGAATAAAAATTAAAAACATGCATAGAGTTTAATTTTTTGGCTACTAAGAAACATTTGAAAAAATTGCTCAAGAATTTTCATTAAAAATATTGTTGCATATATTTCATATAATAAAAAAATTAAAAAATTAAGTAATTTATAAAACGTTGAAAAATAATATACAACCAATGATATCCTTCCCGGCTTAATTATTGATTTTATGAGATATTGATATCAATTTTATACTTTACTAGTTTAGAAATATAAAATTTAAATTTTCTAACAAAATAGTCTAAATTATAATTGGAAAATTTGCCCTGATTAACTCTGAAAATGTTAAGGAGGAAAACATTGAAAAAAATTTATGAAAAAAGTGGGCTTTTTTTTTGTTATGTCATTCATTAACATTATTAAATTTTAAAGGTTAGCATACTAACAGCAGTAATAAAAAAATAAATGGTAAAATTTATAAAAGTGATTTTATATAAAATCATAAATTTTTGAAAAAAAAAATTAGCAGCATTTTGAAAAAACTTTTAATAAATATCAAACTTATTAGCATGATATTCTAATATGTACCATGACGTCTTGACTACTTTGGAGGAACAGTTTATTATTTATATCAGATTAATTTTCTCAATCCACACGAGGAACTTTAATTTCAAATAAACGCTGTTTTTCAAATAATTTTAAAATTTGGTAAAATGATTTGAAATATCAGATGCTAATTTATGATTGGCTAATATTCAGTCACATGATCCCGTATTGTCTGATTTCAGAATGTAAACAGGTTATTGTTTCAGATTTTTCAAATTATTTTCAGACCACTATGCTTGTAAAAAATAATTTAATTAATTATGTCTCCTATATTTTCCAGTTTCTGAAAAATTAAGAGGAAAAATATGGAACAAGTAAATATCAAACTTATTAGCATGATGATCACGCGTGAACATGATGATGTTCTGAAACCTATCGTGGTATCCAAAAAAAAAAATGCGTCTCCTTGAGAGGATGAATAAAATACTATTCATAAAGTCGATTAATCTTGTCCCACAACACAAGAAACTTTCATTTGAATAAACCTGCTTTTCAAAGTGGTTTTACTTATCCATGTTTTAAAATGGACAATATATTTAGATGATAAATTATGACTGACTAATATTAAGTCACGTGCTCTGAATTGTCTGGCTTTCAGAATGTAAACAGGTTATTGTTTCAATTTTTTCAAAACATTGTCTTTAGAACAGTCATGTTTGCAAACCTTAATTTAATCATCATTTCTCATTATATACTCCAGTTTAGTTGCTGAATTATATAATAAAATGCATTCACACATGAAAAGTTGAAATTCTTAAAAAATTAATTATTTGTTAGTAAAACTATTTTCTAAAAAAATTAAATAAAAGATTTATTTAACTATTAGATTAAAATGTTTAAAAAATTTTGCAAATGTAACAAATTACACATTACAACAAAATAAAAACTATAGTTATGGCAAATCTATACAGCTTTAAAAATACAGCATTTCCAATCTTTAAAGTAAGGTCCATCTAAAACAACGTTGATTGCCAGTAGATTATAAAGACTTAAAAAAGGCGAAACAGTCATGAAATGTCTTTATAAAAGACAAAAGTTTTTTTAAAATACTATAGATGGCCGAATGTTGTTGTTCTTATGGGCCAATAAAGTAAATCGAATACGAATCAACGGAAACAATAAAAGATTTAGGAAAGTAAAAGACATTTAAAAGAAACCGAAAAAAACTGCCAGAGTAAATGTTGAGGAAGATAAAAAGCTATTTTCACGTTTTTCACCAAGTGTACAGAATTACTTTGTTGATTACTCTATGAATGATATCTAATTGACTAATATAGGAATTTTTTAAATAGAGATTTTCGTTAAATTTCAGAGAAATTTTCAAAAAGTACTTATAAATGGATAATGGATAGTTCTAGTAAATAACAAATGGATAGTTCTGGACTCATGGGTCAGTTGCGATGCGGTCTGCTGGTGAGCATTTATGGTTGCGTAGATTCGCTGTTTTATCGCTGTTGTAATTTCCATTTTGTTGTTTTTCCATTTTGCTATTCAATATTTTTACTGTTCTTTAATATTTAATGCTTGTTGCATCTTGTATTCTTAATGTTAGCTTCATTCCGTGACCTTTTTCAATGTTTCTTTATTGCAAAGTAGTATTATTGTGTAAATATACTTTAGCGTCAAAACGTCAAATAAATAAATAAACATTTTAGAATTAAATAAGACATGGAAGTTCTAAATATTTTAAATAACTTATTCTTTAATTTGCATTGATTTTAAAGCAAATGGACATTTAATTTAATTGGACGTTTAATTTTAATAGACATTTAATTAATAGACAATAAATAAATAATTTAATAGACATTTAGTTAATTTAATTAGACATTTAATTTAATGGACATTTAATTTAATTTTAAAGTAAATGGACATTTAATTGGATTGGATATTTAATTTTAATAGACATTTAATTAATAGACAATAAATAAATAATTTAATAGACATTTAGTTAATTTAATTAGCCATTTAATTTAATGGGCATTTAATTTAATTTTAAAGTAAATGGGCATTTAATTGGATTGGATATTTAATTTTAATGGACATTTAATTAATAGACAATAAATAAATAATTTAATAGACATTTAATTAATTTAAATTAGACATTTAATTTAATTGGACTTGGACATTTAATTTTATGGTTTTCTAATACTCTGTATAGAATGAATACCTATTAAATATTGTAATTGTTTTATATTCTTAATAGTACTTTTTATAATATTGTATATCGCGCTCCATTTTAAATGTTGTTTACCTTGATGAATATTCATATTTTATTCAAACATCCTTTTATCTCCTTATTCATCCTTTTACATCTTTTATATCTTTTACATCTTTTAGATCCTTTATATCCTTTACTTTGGTTTGCCGTTCTACGGTCAATGTATGCATAATTATTTTATTCAAAATATTTGTGATATCTTTTACATCCTTTATATCTTTTACATCCTTTATATCTTTTACATCTTTTAGATCTTTATATCCTTTACTTTGGTTTGCCGTTCTACGATCAATGTATGCATAATTATATTAATTAGACTGGGACCTACAGTTTAACGTGGATTTCGAACCACTAACAAACATCCCTGGTAACATCAGGATTACATCCTGTCTCAAATTTGTTTACTAGAACTGAAAGTTTACTTAATATTTAACACAAAAATCACCTTATAAAAACTTTTATTTATTTATTACTCGACAAGCTGTATATCTTTTGTATTCTTATGGATAAAAGAGTGTTTTATCAGATTAAAATTTTCATATTTGTACTTTGTAAGTATTGTAATACTCTTTAAGAGCCTGGAAGTTCAAAAATTTTTTTTTTAGTATCATATATATTGTTAAATTTGAGAGGTATTTAAAAAAAACAATTGTACATTGTATAAATAACAAATGGATAGTGCTAAATCGTCGCTGCTTAGTGACAACGCTCGTCGCTGCTGAGTATTAGAGCGGAGGTTCAATCCGCTGGCGGCTTTGTTGTAGACACTATTTTAAAAAACGAGGAGACTCGATGGCGTTTGTGATATTGAGTATTTTGGGCTTGTTAGTCGGACTACCTGGGGGGGGGGAATTTTTCCGGGATTTCTCTTGGATAAGTAAATGCTGAGTATTGCCCCTAAAAGTCCAACCTGCCCTCCTTCTTTAGACAAGTCAGACTGCTACATACGGGTAATCCATCACAACAGTTGCTGACCCATTTTTCCTCCTTCCATGAGACCACACCGGTTCTTGGACTTGTGTGTCCATTTGTGTTTGTTGATGTTTCTTTTCCCACATGGTTGCTGTCTACCATGTGGGATAAGAAACATCAACAAACACAAATGGATAGCATGTGTTGAGTTTTAAAATTAAGGGACTACTTTCATTTCCTTGACAAGAGGATTTAATCAAAACACTTTCCTGTCTATGCTAAGGAAGGCGTGGACAATAAATCTGTAAGCCGGAAAATGTTTACATTACATTCAAAGACAAAAAGGAGGGGCATTTTTTGACATATACATTTAATGCTGTAATGGAAAACATGCATAAGGTTCCTTCTCACCTCTGCCACCCTGGATAACGATATACATGTAAATGAATTATTTCAAAGTGTCTTGCATTAAAAAACTATTAACATAATACTTTAAAAATTTAATTCGCCAACTATGTGAGATTTGGTTTGACGCTCTACGGTAATTTCTTTTGCACACTTTTGGCTAATTAGACCGGGAGCAACAGTTTAACTGGGATTCCGAACCACTCACAAACATCCGTGCTACCGCCAGGATTTGAACCTGAAGCCTCGTACCAATGGCCAGAATACTAGCCAATTCACCATAAGGCCGCAAATTCGCCAACAAATATTTTGTTAAAAAAATTAATTTCATTAATAATAAATTCTTTTAAAAAAGGCCAAATTACATTTATAAATTGCTTTTTCAATTATAATTCAGTTTTTGTCAGAAATTTTTTTTTAATAATTCAAACTGAATGATTATTTTATTAAAATAAATATGTATAGTTTTCCCTATCGAAATTCCCTCGAAATTTCCTAGGTTTTATACATCCATATAAAACGAAATTCAAATAAGCCCTAGATTAAAGAGCAAATATGTCCCAATATTTTATCATAAAGAAAGCAATATTTGATATTTTACCAATAATAAACTCATTACAATATTTCTTATTGCGATATTTATTAGGATAAGAAAATTAACTAAATTGAAAAATATTGAAAAATTTATTAAATAAGGTATCATTAAAATAACATCAAATGTGAACTTAACCAATAATATTTAAATAAAGGACAATTGAGTTGCAAGAAAATTAAATTCGCAGAAAAATTACTAATAACACAAGAAATATATTATATCGCGTATTATTTCTAATCAAATAAAGAAAAACTGCTGCAGTTTTTAGACTTGACAGTTATAAGTTTTAGAAAGATATTTAGAAGCATTTGACATTTATGGCAATCCTAGTTGTGACATTTGAAATCGAAATATTTCTATGATTATATAACCCTAAGATGCCTTAACCTTTTAAAATTTCCAATTTATGTCATATATTTGACGCTATTTTTGATTGAATAGACAATGTAAATTGAAATTTTTATTCATTTTATTCTTTGGTATTTTTTTATACTTTAATAACTGTTATTGTAATTTAGCTATTCAATATTTTTACTGTTCTTTAATATTTAATACTTGTTGCATCTTGTATCTGTAATGTTAGCTTTCTTCCGTGACCTTTTTCAATGTTTCTTGCAAAGTAGTATTAATGTGTAAATATACTTTAGTGCCAAAGCTTCAAATAAATAAATAAATAAGACATGGAAGTTCTAAAAATTTCAAATAACTTATTTTTTAACTTACATTAATTTTAAAGTAAATGCAATCATAAAAAGCAAATTAATTCATTTCTAATCCATCCTTTAAAAAAGAAAATGCATTCGTTACCAATTCATTTGTTAAAAAAAGTAAATACATTCATTGCAAATTCACTTATTAAAAAAGTAAATGCATTCATTACTAATTCACCCAGTAAAAAGTAAATGCATTCATTACTAATTCATCCACTAAAAAAACTAAATGCCTCATTTTTCAAACATGAATTAAAAAAGTAAATACTACTCTCATTTCAAAGAAAGTGCATTCATTGCCAATGAATTATTTAAAAAGTGCATGTTTTTTTGCTAATTAATCGTTTAAAAAAGTACATGCATCTACTGTTAATTTATCCTTTAAAAAAGCATACATTTATTATTAATTTATATTTAAAAAAAGTAAATTTCATTAATAATTCAGCCTTTTAAAAAGTAAAGCATTCCTTATTTTATCCTTTAAAATGTAAATGCATTCATTACTAATACACTCTTTAAAAAAATAAATGCACTCAATGGTAATGAAATCTTTAAGAACGAAATGCATGTTTTACTAATTCCTCGTTTAAAAAAATACATGAAATAATTACAAATTTATCCCTAAAAAAAGTACATTTCCTTACTAAATCATCCTTTATGTTTTATAGAAAGTAAATGCATTCATTATTTTATGCTTTTACAGAAAGTAAATGCATTCATTACTAATTTATCCTTATAAAAAAAGTGAATGCATCATTTTTAAACGGATCTTAAAAAAAGTAAATGCCTCATTTTTAAACGTACCTTTAAAAAAGTAAGTTCATTCATTCTTTGCATTAAATGCATTCATTCACTATGTGTATTATAAATGTAAATTGCAGATATGATCCACAAAACTCACAGGGCTACAACCCTTATATTTCAAAAATATTTTTTATATACTTTTTTTGTGTTAAAATTGTGTTTATAAATATCTAAATTTAAACTTATTTTATACTGTTTCAAATGTTTTCTTTCTGTTAAAAATTCATTTCCTATCTTATATGACAAAAATATACACTCATGTCCATAAATTAAGGATAATTTACAGAAATTGACCGGTATTTAGCAGTTACCGCCAAAGAAACAGACGGAACACAGCATCAGACCTCTCATCAGCTACCGGTACGACAGTTTCAAGGCAGACCGTGTACAGACGCTTAGGGCACATTGGTTTATATGCTCGTAGGCCTGTCAGATGTGTTCCACTTACCGCAACTCACTGTCGCCTGCGATTAACCTGGAGTAGAGAGCATGCGTTGTGGACACCGCAACAGTGGTATTGTGTGATGTTTTCCGAAGAGTCCAGGTTTAGTTTGCAGTCTGATTCTCGCCGGACTTTCATACGGAGAGCGCCAGGTACCCGTTACCACCAAGAGAACACCATTGAGCGACACCGTTACGGTGGTGCAGGATGGCTCGTTTGGGGAAGAATTATTCTTGGTTCCAGAACTGACTTGCATGTTCAGAGTGTAATGATGACAGGCCACATCTATCGGGATGTCATTCTGGAACAACATGTACGTTTGTTTCGGGGTGCCATGGGTGCTGAATTTCTGTTTATGGATGACAACGCCCGTCCTCACCGTGCAAACATTGTAGACGAATGCCTTCAATTGGAGGATATCACCCGTGTGGATTGGCCAGCATACTCACCGGACTTGAATCCAATAGTGCATGTGGGATATGCTTGGCCGACGAATTGCAGCCCTCCCACCTGTCAATCGGAACTTCGGAGGGCATTGCTTGATGAGTGGTGTAATATTCCCCAAGATCAGATTGATAATTTGATACTCAGCATGCCTAGGCGTTGTAAGGCCTGTATTGCATCGTCCGGGGACATACTCCATATTAACCACCATACTAACCATGTTATACTGTTTTTTGTAAATAGGTTCTTTTGAAATTTGCTCAGGAGTAAAAATCGCAATTTTTATTAATTATGTCAAACATATAGCATCTTCTTTGCTCTTTACCTTTTGTTTAATAAATAGACTTTACAAATAAGTCAAATTTATTTTGCTTCTGTCTCTTTCTTTGCCTGAACTTCATTATCCTTAATTTATGGACATGAGCGTATTTAGAGTTATCCTTATAACTGATATCTAGTAAATATATTTTGGATATATACTGTATATGTTTTGGTTACATTCAAAAATTATGTCCTCATTTAATGTTATATTTTTTCTGAAAACATTTAAAGGGAGAGTAATATCTGATATTTGGAGTAACAACGATATTGGTACACTAATACCAAAGTTGTCATTGAAATATCTTTTCATTTACAAATGTGAAATAGTGTACGATTTCAAACGTACAAAAAAAAAAATAATTCATTTTTTTCCAGTTCTTCAGATTTTGGAAATACGTCAATAGATGCAGTTCTCTTTTCACCATGTTATAAACTTTGATGGCAGCTTTATTCTGATTTAAAACGCATCGACCTACTGATGTTCAGGAAAAAGTAACCCCGGGGCCAGCGAGATAAATTAGTCTTCTACCAGCCCTCAAATATATTGTAAAAGTTCCACCGTGACGTCACTAATAGAGTCGGTCCGTTTCACTAAAACTTTCTTGCCCCTTGTTGGTAGAGTGGGGTTTCTAGCAATAGTTCTCAAGCAGCATTATTTTAATTTCAATAATTATAAATAGGTTGCTTTTGTTTTGTACTTTCAGTTGGTAAATAATAATATAATATTGTGCTTTAGTATATTTGAGTTTATAATTGTAGCGTTACAAAATAATTTCTTAGTGAAAAAAATTATGTCTTGAAAACATTCTATTATTTGTCGATAAAAAAAAAAAAAAAAATATAAATAGGTCGATGAATTTCTGGAATATTCTTCTTCAGAAAATCATCGACAAAGTTAACTAAAGTGTGGATCTTTAAAGAGCAAAAAGTTATGTGTTGTTTTACAAAAGCTAAACCATTTTTAACGCTCAAGCTCCGCGGATACGTGTTTTATATAAACTGCACAGAAATTTGACTGCGGCTCCACTTCAAGGTGAGACAACAATGGAATTAAATTGGGAACTATGAAACTTGGAGGATTTTTAGAAAACATAAGGGTAAGGTAAAGGTAAGAAATATTTTATTGTAGCGTTATAAAATAATTTCATAGAGAAAAAAAAGCTTCCAGCCTTGCCTGCATTGTTTAAATATGTCGATGATTTTCTGAAGGATCTCTTCAAAAGTTAACTAAAGTATGGTTCTCTTTTATAGAGCAGAAAGGTTATGCGCGTTGTTTTTCTGACTAAATATTTTGAATGGTCAAGCTCCACGAATACATGTTTCATTTAAATTGCACGGAGATTTGACTGTCTCCACATGGTGAAGAAACAAATATTGATAATAAATTAAGAGCTATGAAAATTCATGAGATTTTATAAAAACAAGAGGAAAAAATGAGGAAGGTTAGAATTATTTTATTATTAATGGTGTTGTAATTTCGCCTCATCCCTTTTATCTGAAATAATTATATAACCAATTTTAATTAAAAAAATGCACCCTTGAAGATTATAATATATAATATTTAAAGAAAGATTAGTATTTGGTAGAATTCTTGTTGAATAGTTGAATTTTTTTCTTGTTGATGTCAGTTAATTTCTTAGTGAAAAAATTAAGACTTGCCTTCATTGTTTACATATGTCGATGATTTTCTTAGAAGATGTTTCTTTAAAAAGTATGGTCCTTTATAGAGCAAAAGGTTTATATGTTGTTTTACAAGATAAATATTTTTAATGGTCAAGCTCAATGGATTCGTGTTTCATTTAAACTGCACAGAAACTTGAATATGGACCTTGATTCCATGTATTAGTGAAACAACATTGGATTATAAATTGAGAGCTATGAAGCTTTTGAATATTTTAGAAAACAGAAGAAAAATAAATAAGGAAGGTAAGAAGTATTTTACTGATTGATGTTTTGTAATTTTGCCTCATCCTGTATATCCTAAATAACTAGGAACCCCTTTTAAGAAACTTGACATTAATAATCGTATCAAACACGTATCATATTTTAAGAAAAAGTTGAATTGACTTTGTAGAAAATAAAATGTTTGCCTTTTGATGAAAATTTCATAAATCCTAGTATTTCATATATAAATCTGATCAAATTACTGACTAAAAATTTATTTATGAAGCCACAACTTTACGAGCTTTTATAATATCATTAATGTTTCTAAACATATATAATTGCATTAAAGGCAATGAAAAAAACAAACAAACTACTGATGTACTGTATTCAAATACATTAGAGTTTAAAACCTTTAGTAAAACTCAATTACAATGTTTTGTTTTTATTATTAGATAATAATAAAAAAAAGAAAAATTTCTATTAAAATGTGTAATGGTAACATAAAATTCTGCATTCAAAACTAATTCATCCAAGAAGAAAAATTATTTTGTTTGACTCAGTGTACTTAATAAAATATATTAGAAATTATTGGATGAAACAAACTACAGATCAAGTTCCTTCAATTACCCAACCCAAATAATTTTTCGGAAGGTTTATTTTGCACATA
>BPLR01015363.1:0-25085 GCA_021605095.1 Caerostris extrusa | reverse complement strand
ACCAGACTCTCAATTCAAGTTGTTAGCGCTTTTGGTTCAACCTACACTTGCGAATCGTTTTCGAAAATGAAATTGACCCAACACAAAACACGCTAAAACATAATGAGCTGCAACACCAAAATGATGTGCAAATACCCAAATTGAGATCGATTTGCAAAAGCTAAGTGAAAGAGTGGAGAAACAAATATCGCATTAGTAAAATAAATATTTTTTTTAATAATTTCATTTTTTTATTTCGTTTATATTTATATATTTTATATATTTCCTTTTTAGTATTTTTATATTACTTTACAGTGAGCGTTCGTATCATTATTATTATATTATCTATGTTTACATGTAAGAATAACAGTAAACACAATAATAATAACTCCTTACGTTTCAATCTTTCACTCCAAAATAATGTCTCTAGTAGGTCTAAGTCAAAAATGGGGATATATAATTTTATTTGCGGCCCGCGGAATTAGGATGCATTTCCGAAGTGGCAAGCAAGATCATTTGGGTTGGCCACCCCTGTTCTAAAGTATAAAAGAAAAGGCGAGGTCAATGTTTAGTTCATAAACATTCAACAATCAAAAGATTTTTCCAGACAACAATATTGATTCATTATAAGTACTATCAGGTAAATCATCTTTAGGAGGAAATAATTCCCAAACGTGTTTGAAGACCACGTGATTTATGAGTCTTGTTTTTCTGAAGAACTATTCAAAGAGCATTATTTCTCAGAAATGTTAGTGAGTGATACTGCTTAATTGCGTACTTTCCCTGTCTACCAATCAGAGGTGAGAAAATTCCCGCGAAGAATAGTACTATTGTTTTTCCTTGAGACTCGTTTGAGAAGGGATCTTTGACTTGAAAGACATTTTTTCTGTTTTATTCATTGTTGTGTGATTCGAACAGTGCATTGATTTTCTATACTTCCATGGTGCCAATTTTACCAACCTACAAGAAGTAAGAGATTTTTTACTGTTGTCACTATAACTAATGATATATTTAAATGGGCATAACATTAGCATTCATTTATCATAGTGAAATACTAGTATATTCCTAATTTCAAAAGCTTTTTAAAGGCCTTACTTATTTAATTAATTAAATAACCATTATAATTTAATATTTTGAAACTTGGATGAAATAACTGTCAATGATAGGTTAATATTTTTTTGAAGATAAAGCAACATATTATCTTAATTTCTTAAAGGATAATTTTAAAAAAATGCAGTTTTTTGTTATTAAAAATTTATTTGCTACAATTTTCTTTTTCGAAAATTGAAAATAGGCTTCGTTAAATTATGATCCATAATTTTTTTGTACCGTTTTTTATTAATTGATTATTACAGAAATTCAAGTATAAATTTAACCTTTCGAATTGAACTTTAGAATCGGAACTATAATCTTCTGATTTATCGCTAGAGTTTTCAAGATTATCCTACGATACATCGTTGCTATTAAAATGTAAAAGAAATAAAAACTATTTATAGCTTATTAAATGTTCATAACGAATGAAAAAGGGCATCAGTGAGATTCAGATAAGTTGTTGTAGAATAAATAAGCCTATACATAACTTATTAAATGTTCATAACGGAGGAAAAGAGCATCAGTAATAAAGAGATTTAGGTAATGTGTTATTGTAAAAGAAATAAGCCTATTTATAACTTATTAAATGTTCAGAACGAATGAAAAGAACATCAGTAAGAGATTTAGATAAGGTGTTCTTATAGAAGAAGTAAGCCTATTTATAATTACATCAAAATGTCTTCTCTTTAATTTATTTTGATAAATAAAAATAAATATATAATAACGGAAAATAAATGATTGCGGGTTAGAAGCAATCAATAACGTAATGAAAGACTTTAGCACAATGACTGTAATATAGCATGCATTCGTGCAAAATGACTGTTGACAAATATCAGGACTGCATTCAAATTTGCCTTAAAATAATCAAAAACTCTTTTTAGTTAAAAGATAAGCATTAATTTTTGCACAGTTTAACTTGCGATATTTCGAAAAGATACTGAGAATATACCTGGGATAATCTTTTAAGCGTTGATGTCATTTTTCTTACATTATGAACATTTAATAAGCTATAAATAGGCTTATTTCTTCAAAAACAAAGCATTACCTACATCTCATTGATGTTCTTTTTCATTCACTATGAACATTTAATAAGTTATTAAGGCTTAGTTTTTTTTACAACAAAACGTTATTTAAATCTCACTGATGTTCTTTATCATTCGTTATGAATATTTAACAAGTTATAAATAGGCGTATTTCTTCTACAAGAACACCTTATTTAAATCTCACTCTGTATGAACATTTAATAAGTTATAATTAGGCTTATTTCTTCTACAAGAATACATTACCTACATCTCATTGATGTTCTTTTCCATTCGCTATGAGCATTTGATATTATAAATAGGTTTATTTCTTTTACAATAATACTTTAGTTAAATCTCACTGATTTTCTTTTTCATTCACGTTGAACGTTTAGTAAGTTATGTATAGGCCTAAATCTTCTACAACAACACCTTATCTAAATCTCACTGGTGTTCTTTTTCATTCGTTATGACCATTTAATAAGTTATAGACATTTCTTCCCCAAGAATACCCTTCCTTAATCTCTTTATTCCTTTTCAATCTTTATGAACATTTAATAAGTTATAATTAGGCTAATTTTTTTACAATAACACCTTACCTAAATCTGTATGGTCTTTTCAACAGCTATGAACACTTAATTAGTTATGTATAAACTTATTATTTCTACGTTATTTTATCAAGTTATTATCAATATATTATTCAACTTCAACTTATATATATATCTTTCTCACACTAATGTTATTTTTCATATGTTGTAAATTCTTAATATGCTATTAAAAAGCTTACTTCTACAATAACAATTTACTTTAATCTTTCACACATTGGCGCCATTTCTCATACGCCATGAACATTTAATAAGTTTTAAAAAAGTTTATTTCTGATTAGATTTTTACTGTTTCATGCATATAAAGTTCATTTAAAATTATTGAACAACCTAATTAATAAACTTTTCAATAATGCACTCTGATTTAGTAGTTTAATAGTTGTGTTCATATTAAAAAGTAACGCTTTTTTTTTTATCTCAGTTTTTCTATCTACTAAAACAAAATTTCTTCATTAAATAGTGACTAATAATGTATCATTATTTTTAAAAGATTTTGGTGTTACAAGTCTGTAAAACAACTATAATAATAACAATAAAATATAATTAAATGCATGAACAATATGTCTTGAATATATCTGAAAACTAGTTATGCACCTGTGGTATATTATTTAATTATATGTATATAATTCAATAGAATATATTCTGTTGAAATAAAAATCACTTTCAAGAACTTTAAAAATTAATGATTGCGAATTAGATCCATTTTAATTCTTATTTTCTTTTTTAAATATCTGATAGAATCCATGTTACGCTTTTTTCTTTTAACATCTCAAAAGATAACAATGCGTTTATTTATATTGAATTGCAAACATTGGTTTGAACCTGTAAAGAAATATAAATATTGCAACTAGAGACGTAAATAATTCAGTTCTATAGGATAAAGTGAAAACTTCAATAATAATCGACTTTAATCAAGGGTGAATGAAAACTTATGTGTTATGTTGTGATTTTAATTAATTACTAAATAACACAGAAGAAAACCATTACAGATATTTTTTTAGAAAAGCATAATAAAAATTCATTATTAAAATGAGAATAATAAAAAATAAAATAAATTAAGATTTATTTATTTACTGTTTGGTCTCATAATCAGTCAACACTTAGTATTTGTATTTATTAAAAAGTCAACAAATAACTTCAAACTAATTTTGATTATTAAATAAAATAGGGAAGAAAAAAATTCCAGCAGATTTCTCAAGATAATCTTTTTTCAGTTCAATTTTTAATTAAATATTATTTTTTAAGTCATAAATGCATATGATATTTTTTTTTCGTATCAGCATTTTTGTATTTTGGTAGTATCAAAATTTTTTATTTTTATTGTGTTCAAAATATTTTAAATATTTTTTCATTAAAACAAATTTTTTGTAAGTAAGAATTACTAAAAGATATGATGACCAGGCGTCCCAGAAAATAAAACATATTTGATTTTGGTAAATATTTTTAGAAAAGAATTTTAGTGAAATATATTTAAAAAACAAAAGAAAAAACTTTTATTTTGATAGTTTTCGTTTTGAAAGTTAATGTAATATATATTAGATAGAAAAAATGTAAAAAATGTAAAGAATGTAAAAAACTTAAAATGTAAAAAAAAAAAAAAAGTATTAAGCCCATACAAACGAATTTTCAATGAAAAATATTAAAAATAAATAAATAAATAAATAAATAATGATAATCAAAAACGCGCACACACAATTATAATTTCTAAAATCAATAGATAGAAATGATTACGCCATGTGACTTCAGTTACCTGTGACGCCACCTACTGGCACTCTACTCTTTAATAAATAAAAATTCGATTTAACGTTAAAAAAAAACAACTTTCATTTCCTTGAAAATTAATTGAGAACGATTATTTCATGAATTTGGGCTTTTTAAAAGACTATCAGATAAAAAAATCAATTCAAGGAAAAAAAAAAAAGAGTTTCTGAGGGTTTTAGTTTTAAAGTTATATTGGAACATACACACACGCAAACATCCATTTATATAAATAACCGTTATATATCCCTTATATTCATCCATTTATATAAATATCCATTATATTTATCCATTGTATAATATCCATTATAATCATCCATTTATATAAATAACCATTATATTTATCCATTGTATAATATCCTTTATATTCATCTATTTATATAAATAACCATTATATTCTTCCATTTATATAAATAACCATTATATTCTTCCATTTATATAAATAACCATTATATTCTTCCATTTATATAAATAACCATTATATTCTTCCATTTATATAAATAACAATTATATTCGCCCATTTATATATATATATATATCCATTATATTCATCAATTTATATAAATGTCCATTATATTCGGCCATTTATACAAATGTCCATTATATTCGGCGATTTATATAAATGTCCATTATATTCGGCCATTTATATAAATGCCCATTATATTCGTCCATTTATATAAATAACCATTAAATTCGGCCATTTATATAAATTCCTATTATATTCGTCCATTTATATAAATAACCATTATATTCATCCATTTATATATATATTCATTATATTCGTCCATTTATATAAATAACCATTAAATTCATCCATTTATGTATATATCCATTATATTTATCCATTTATGTATATATATCTATTTATTGAATGTATATATATTAAAATGATTATTTTTTGTATATTTTAAATACATTCCAGTGATAATTAACAGATTCTAAGACTGTAGAATACTGGATTTTCTGTAATTCAAACCATTTTCTGCTGAGTAATTCTCACGTTCGTTGAAGAAATATAAAGTTTTCCTCCATTATAGTTCTTCCGATGTCTACCGTTGTGATTTCCTTAATTATAGGGTGGAGTTGTCGGCGTGATGTTTTTCTTTTTTAATTATGTTTACACTTTATTACAAGTTAGACGATGGAATTTTTTTTTTTCTATACACATAGAAACACACATACACATTCATATGTTTTCTTTTCTTTCTTGTTGTTGATTGTCGTTAGTACAAGGATTGACTTGAAGTGATTTATATAACATTTACTTTTATTTGTGGGGTTTTTTATTTTGATGGATTAATTGTTTGTAATAATTTTGAGAAACAAAAATTACTATAAAAAAGAAAAAAAAAAATGATTTATTACTGGAATAGGGATTGAATTGTTATCGTAAATGCGATTTTTTGCAACAATTTTTTTTTCCTTTAAAAGGATTTTAAGATTTGAAAAAGAAATTAAGGATTTGTCTACAAAATAACAAATTTAACACTGAAAATTTCATATCAACGATTTATTAAAGATACATTTAGTTAAGATCAATATAAAGTAGTTAAGATAATAGATCAATATAAAGTAGTTAAGATAATAGATCAATATAAAGTAGTTAAGATAATAGTTATAAAGTTTTTTTCTATCAATATAAGTTAGAAGTAAACTAACGTCATAATGAAAATTTGTAAGCGATATTATTTTATCAATGGTAATTTATTTTATTTACATGTTCCTTCAATTGTGTAAGATAGGTAAATAATTACCCCAATGAAGATTTACGAACAATATTCATATGATAGCGATATATATATTCATACGATATACTACTGTGCCCAAAAAGTAAGACCAATTAGTTTTTTTTTTTCAAAAACTCTTTATTTATTCCTCCAAATTTATTTTATTGCCTTCAAAGTAATCTCCTCCGGACACAATGCACTTATGCCAACTTTTTTTCCAATCCTCAATGCATGACGAAAAGTCATCGGCAGGGGATAGCCTTCAAAGCGCGCGCCGATTCACATTGAATCTCTTCAAAATCAATCACTCAAAACGGTGTCTCCGGAGTGTTCTTTTGAGTTTAGAAATAGCCAGAAGTCGGTGTGAATACGGTGGTTGTGGAAAGATATGGGTTTCATTTTTGGCGAAAATGTCAAGAAGAATCAATGCAGTGTGAGCTGGAGCATTCAGTTTTTTTCGGTACCAATCGAGATTTGACGCGTTTGAGGCCCAAAATGGAATTGACCGGTCCTTTTGAAATTCCAATCTCACCAGCAAGGTCTCTAATTGTAAATCGACGGTTTGCAAGCACCAAATCTTTAATTTCTTGGATGTGAGCTTCGTCGGTTGAAGTGGATGGTCAACCAGAGGGCTCTTCGCTTCAACGCGTTCTCTGCCTTCTTTGAACTGTTTATATCACTTCTAAACATTTCTTTCCGATATAGGAATGCTCAACGAATACCTTCTGCAACATTCTATACTTTTTCCGCAAACAAAATTGAATGCAAGTCCTTTGCTCAATGAATTCAGATATTTCAAAATCGCCGGCGTCAGTTTTAGCGCCTCACAAACCCAAGCGTAACTCAAACATTAATGAATATTTTGACGTGAAATTTCACTCAGATGTCAAGGATAGTGCCAGCAACCTAAAAGAAAATAAATTGAAATTCCAGGACCCCCGGTAATTTAAATTGAAAATTGGTCTTACTTTTTGGACACAGTACTATAAAACATTTAGTTTTGTTTAACATTTTGATGGAAGGTTTGTCTGTAATAATTTTGAGAAAACAAAATTACTTTAAAAAGGAAAAAAGCTAATTAATTAGTGGAATAGATATTGAATTGCCTTTCGCAAATGCGATTTCTTTGCTATGTAACTTTTTTTTTTTCCTTAAAAGGATTATAAGATTAGAAATTGTTTCATTGTAAGCAATTTAACATTGAAAATTTCGTCAATCAAAGATTCATTTCCATCAACATAAAGTGTTTTAAGGTAAAATAAACTATTGGAAGAGATATTGAATTGTTTTCGTAAATGCGATTTTTGCAATGTAACTTTTGTTTTCCTTTTAAAAGGATTTTAAGATTAGAAAAAGTCTTATTGTAAGCAATTTAACATTGAAAATTTCATCAATCAAAGATGATGATTTATTAAAGATTTATTTCCGTCAATATAAAGCACTTAAGATAAAGTAAACTATCGTCACAATGAAGATTTGCAAGAGATATTTTATCAATGGTAATTTATTTTATTTACGCATTCCTTCAATTGTGTAAGATAGGTAAATAATCACCCCGATGAAGATTTACGAACGATATTCATATGATAACGATATATATATTTATATGATGACGATACGATATGTTATAATATCTTGTTTGGTAATTTAAAATGCATTATTAATGGTAAATATTTTAGATGCTATTGAATTACTGCATTTGTACCTATTTTCGATAATTATAGGAAATTATTTTTCTGATCTTAATTATATTTTCTCGTCATTTTTAAACATTCATTCACGATTGAAGCGATAGATTGGCGCCAATCAAGAAGAACATCGCCAAAGGATAAAAATTGATAAGAATAAAAAAAGTGGTAATTTTGTAAAAAGGATTCTTTATCACATACTTTCATAAATTTTAAATCAATGACATTTTTTTTTAAAAAGACATTTTCATTTTTCATTTTGAAGCTAATTTTCAGATGATTCGTTTAAGATTTTTTTCCTTATTCCACTTGGTAGACAGCAACGTCTAAACCAAGTTCAAAACCCCGCGTGGTCTCATGGAAGGAGTGAAAGGGGGCCAGCTTTTGTTGTGATGGAACACCTGTAGGTAGAAGTCTGACTTGTCTCCGAATCGTTGAAGAAGGAGAGCAGTGCCTTCCGGGAGGACTTTTAGGGGGAATTATCCCACATTTGTATGTCGTATGGGTGAAAACACCGAAAACTCTCACCAAGATGTCTGACTAATGAGGCAAGATGCTGAACATCACAAACGCCTCGATGTCTCCTCGTTTTTGAAACAGCGTCTACAACAAAGTGAAAGTGTGAACCACCCCTAATGCTCACCAACGGAGTGCGTTGCCACTGAGCCACGAGTCCGGCTATTTTAAGATGTAAATTTTCTTACAAAATAAATTGTTCATAAAATTTAATTATTTCCTATTTATTGAATAGATAAAACTCCATTTTAAAAATATATCTTTCACTGAAAATAATCTTAATTTAAAATGGCGTTTTTGTCGACAAAGGCATTTGCCTTGAAACTGAGAGAAATGTATTTATGTTTAGTAAAATTTAGATGAACTGTTTCAAAGTATTGAAGCAAATGATTACTATACATTAAAAACAAAATGAATCAATCAGCGATCAATCAAACGAATCAATCAATGACAACTTTTTCCGTTATAAAGACATTTTTCAATTGATCGCTAACTATTACCGTTGCAGTATGCTGTTGGCGAATGTCAAACAAGTTTTGCTTCGGCGGAAAATGTTTAGCAGAAAATGTTCGTTGTAGAAGTTGCAGAAATTGTTGAATTACAAAATGTTTGAATGTTGCTTGATGCAAAATGTTACTACGAGTAATTAATCGCAGATATCAATACGTGCTGAAGTTATTAAGAGAAATAAATCGCTGGTATGCGTTTAATACATAAATAAATTTATATGCACTGTATTTTCAACATAATTATATGTTACGGTTTACAGAGTTACAAAAATCATAGGGATGACTTTTGACACTAATTATCCCTATAAGTTTAAATGTTTTTATCTTAAGTAATAGATTGTTGTATAGTTGCGCATACTGACAATTAGTTTTTATGATTTTCCTTGTAACCAAAGCTATGTCTTTAAAGAAATTTGATAAAATTTTAATTGGTGTAGATATATATATATGGGGCCTGATGGGCGAGTGACTGGCGCTCGGTGACGTAGGCTTCGGGTTCGAGTCCGGGCAGTACCATGGATGTTTGTAGTGGTTCGGAATCCACTTTAAACTGTAGATCCCGGTCTAATACACGTTGTAAAGCGTTGGGCGTAGGGATGACAACTCTATCCTGTGAAAAAGAAAACATCTCCTGTCTCGAAATTTGCCAGTAGGCAGACGACCATGGTCCCTTATGGGGCTGTTGCACCACTGATGATAATGATGATGATGATGTATTTATATATATAATAGAACATCAATAGAGGCTTATATTAGTAAGGTTATTTGAAAAGCCTTAAAGATGAAACTCGCTGCTGCTATTAAAAATATTTTAAAAGATTTCAGAAAAAAATAGAATAATAAGTATAATAGTATCAAAATAGTAGTATCAAGTATAGGAAATGCAATACAACATTCAATAAAATCAACAGAAATGACTTAGAAACATTATGACTTTGCATAGAAAAAAAGAGCAGTATTTACTACACGTAAATTTTTATGTTTCATAGAAACACCATTAAATTGTGTAAAAAAAAAATTATAACGACATAAACCTAAAAATATCTCATGTTCAGTTTAATAAAAAAAAAAAAAAAAAAAAAAAAAAGAGGAGAAAATGAGATTTAATATTATGTATTGTTGAATATATTTATATACCTGATATTATGTTATGTTTCTAGTTTTTGCATATTTTCGGATATAAATAATGTCAGTTATGGTTGAACATTATAGTATATATGTATATATATTGGGCCGGAGAGTAAAAAGTTATGATTAACTTAAAAAATTCTTTATCAATAATCCTTCATCTCTGGTGCCGTAAAGTTCTGAATAGTTTCGAAGCATAGGTGCAAAATTTTAAATTAGTCAATAAATAACTTTCGATTCCACTTTGAGTTCTAAACACGTGGAATTAACTAAAAATTATGTAAATTATGTAAATATATGCAAATTTTCACTTTTCAGCGGTTTTTTTTCTTTATGCAGAAAAGTTGGAAAACCAGTAAAAACAAAAGCACAAAAATTTTGGGTAATCAATAAATATAAACTTGAAATTATATTATTGATTATATTAGAAACTGATTATTTCTAATTCAAATTTTAGGCCTTAAAATGGATAATAGATGACATTAAATTGTTCACTAACATAACTATGTTCATTTTTTATTAAGATGGGAATTATTGCCGTTATGAAAGGCACATTTGATTAATCTCATAATCACTAGCCATTTGATTACAATAATATAATTTATGGTTTTATGAAATGGTACGGTTTGGTTTGTCGCTCTACTGACATTTTGTATAGACTTTGAACTGATTAGACCGAGACCTACAGTTTAACGTGGATTCCGAACTACTCACAAACATCCATGCCACCGCCAGGATTCGAACCTATAACACCAACGACCAGAGCGCCAGCCAGTTAGCCATCATGCCGCTTTTTTGTGTGGTATTAAAGTTGAAAGCGAAAGAGTAACATTTAAGAGATAAAGTATATTTTAGGTCCTCTTATTTTATCTATCAGTATTTATTGTTAAAAATGGTACTTTTCCGCATACATTTCAGATTATTAATTAATCTTTTTAGTTTCAGAAATACAATTTTAATATTTTTATCTTCCATGAGATACTAAATATGTTCAGCCAATGATAATAAAAAATAATACGCAAAAAACAATAATAATAAACGATAATAATATAAACAAACGATAATACTACATGAATGACATAAAATAAACAACAAACGATATTATAAAAAAAAAATAAACGATAATATAAAATAACCAACAAACGATAATAATAAACAAGTAATATAAAAAAAAAAAATTTTAAAGTCAATTCCTTCTTTTTTTTTTTCACCTCTATTGCAGAAAGTCTTTTATAAATAATTTTCATTTATTTATTTAAGTTTATCTGGCTCCATCTATCGGTAGATACATGCAACTTAAATCTAAAAAGAAAACTAAAATTGATTAATTAAATTTAATTACTGAATTTAAAAAAAAATATTAATTAAATCTGGTCCATTTTATTAAGTTTAATTACTGAAACAGTATATTAACATCAAGTGTCATCTACTACAAGTTCAAAGAAATGCATCTGAACTCGAGTGGATGAATAAAAAGTATTTTATTAACGATTGGAAGTTTGAACAAGATATATATAGGGAGAGTGTGAGCTAATAGAAGGAATTGAATAAATATAATAAATAAACTTAAAAGGTAAATATTTACACAACGAACGACCAATTGGCCATAAGGTCGCAAGAAATGGTATGAGTCTTGCATCATATTAATTCTACAATAATATATAAATAGATTCTTAAATATAATTATTCTTAACTCTTTTATTCTTAACTAGATTTTTTATTCTTAAACTATTCTACTCAGTTTCCAAAACCATTTTATTTTAGCAAAAGTAAATAAAAATAAAATTACTAAACAAATTCTACTAAAGCGAAGTTGCGAAGCATTTGAAAACAGTTCATGCATATTATTGGCTACATTGTTTATCATCACGCTATCCTATTCTGGTTTTTTCCACTCATAATTTCTACTAAATGTTGCAAATGTTTAACTGAAATTAATGAAAAAATTTTTTTTTTTCTAAAATTTTCAATTTTTGAATAATTTTCATTAACAATTTTTTTATATTCCTACAAAAAAAAAACTGAATATAGTATATTTAACTCTTTTCACGACACACCGAGTATTATAAAATATATCTATCAATAGATGGCGCCAGATAAACTTCAAAAATAAATGAAAATTATTTATAAAGGACTTTATGCAATAGAGTGAGAAAAAAAGGAAGGAATTGACTTTAAAAAATTATTTGTATGTACAACGCACTTAATCTTTGAGGAAGATTTTAATAAAAAAGGTGTTATTGAGAAACATTTTAGAATCTGTAACACAACAAAACGAGAACATAACGAATATCTTTTTAACGGCGTTAGCCTCGCCTTTCAAGAAAGGTGTACGCGACAGACAGTTAAGAAATATTTCTTTTATTTTGAAACTGAAAATTGAGAAATTTATTCCAGCTGTTCCTGCTTATTATCAGACAGTTTGCAATAAAATTACAAACCGTTACTGAAACATTAACATGCTAATTTCCATGCGAGATCTTGTTTGTATTCCAGAGATATATTAGCACTTTCTGGTAAGTTCAGAAATATATGCTTTTGTAAATTCATTTAGAGGAATGCAGGTGTTAGCAGTTTGTAACAACTTTCAAGAATATTTGTAAATGTATCGCTCAAGCAACAATTACTCATTTTTATAAAGTAAGTTATTCAAAGCGATTGTAGCGAAGGAGATAGATGTGCAGAATATAAGAAACGTGATAGTAAAGTAATGGTAATCCAAAACTGATTTTGTAAGAATGAAATTGATGTTAAATGTATTTCATATATTTATGTATATATCGTGAAACTAATAATTTATCTTCTTATTTCTATTCAAAGCAATTATATTCAATACTTGTAATATATTATCCATTTTAATACTTAATAATATATTATTTTTTATATGTTTAACCTACCACATTTCTGTCACAGCGAGACGAGTAATAAAACACTAAAAAGTGAAAACATACAATCCTTTTCGAGTGTTTATTTTGCATATTTAGGTTCCAAAATGGAACCTGAAGATATTTACTGATTTTTCCAAAAATTTTACTCTTTTTTTTTATTATAGATACTCAACATTTTCGCTCTAGTGTGAAGGAAAAAAATTGACTGAAAATTAAGAAGTTTACTCAATTACTCAATCCAAAATGGAATCGGAAGGTAATTATTAATTAATCTGAACCACCTGTATTTCTGAAACTATTCCATAACCTTTCGTGCTACCAGGAAAAAAATATTATTTTAAACTCCGCCCTAATATATACATTACAATAAGTAAATACTCTAATAATAAGTATCAGAGGATCAACATTAAATACCGCGAAGTGAAACTTAAATTAAAAAAATTACCAAGGACCAGAGTTTAGTTCAAGGTATTAAAGCTATATAGTATATATATATATTGACCAAATCGCAAAATAGGGGCTGTTGGGATTCGGCGACTATTTTGCTTCGCCAACTGGGCGATAAGTTTCTAAATGTGGCAACCTGCGTTTTTGAAATGTTTACAATTCACTTCACTTGCAATCGCAACCTGTTACATGACGTACTTTAGCGAAAAGAATTTTGACGCCAAATGCCAATGGCTTCTATTCTGCGATTTTACTTAAATATTTATTTCTCCCTAACATTTGAGGTACTACCCAATACTATTGCTCACTAATTCAAATGAGTGATTATTATTTGACGAATGACTTTTCATTACTAATGTGAAACATAAACAAAGAAAAATTGTTAATATTCCAAGTTTTTTGTTTTCTTTGTGAAACTTGCAATAATTCTGTGTTTAATATTCTTATATATAGTAAAAAAAATATATGTTTTATAGTAGATTAATATTTTAGTTTGCAAATAAATGTTTGAATCAAAATAATATAAAACATGACATCTAATTTCAAATTAATATAACACATATCTTAATAGTAATTTTCATTTTCATTAATGTTATACTTCTCCTTCACTTAACTTAAAGTAATTATTGTTGTTTTTTAAATATATTGATATATACATTTGAAGAATATAAACCTCATATACCCACAACGTCATCTTGTTACAGGAGTTCTACATTTTAAGGTTCTGGTTGTTTTTTCCCCTTGCGATTTTCATTCTGAGCTAAACAAACAAAACGACCTTGGACATATTTTTTCACTGCCTTTTGGCAATTCTTTTGGCAGACTTGGGAAATTGGAACCCTCAAGTGCAGAATCCTCATTGAAACTTTACTGAAAACTATTAAATTAACTACGAAAATTTGCTCTAAGAGCTTTGAAACTATTAAAGTTGAATTTCTCATCAGCTGAGACCTCTAAAAACAATTTTCCAGACGATTGGGTAAAATCGTAGAATAGGGGCCGTTGGGATTTTTGCGTCCAAAGTTCTTTTCGTCAACGTCCACCAAGTAACGGATTGAGATTTGAAGTGAAGTGAATTTCAAAAATTACAAGAAACTCGGGGTACCACATTTGAAGACTTATCGATTAGTTGGCGCCACAAAAAATCGCCAAATCCCAACAGGTCCCTATTTTGCGATTTTACCCAAAATTGTACCAAACAAACGAATTAACAACCACTTAATGATAAATGAGAGCATCATGTTTTTCTTAATTGTTTACAGACATCATAACACATTTTTAAATCATCGCCAGTTTGGCGAATTACTGAAATGTGGCGGTCTAAAAAAGGATCCATCATAAAAAAAAAAAAAAAAAAAATCCACAATTTTTAGTATCATTTCATTTTATTAAAGAGTATTAAAGTAATAATTAGAGGAAATAGAAATTAGTAAATCTAAAGTTATTGGCAATTGAAATATATCTAACATCTTTTGTACTATATTACGTAAAATCACTTTGTACGTGTCATATCACTGTATAATGTCACAGCTTTTTGGCCTTCACAATATGCATGCTTGGCGACTTCTCCCCGTAGTACCGCCAAAACTGCAGCTTGCATGTCCCAGGATGTTAGAGTCCGTTTATTGGAAGCGATCATCAAGTGTTTCGCCTCGGTCGCCAAGTCCGTGAAGAGGTCCAGAATGATGGAGTCTAAAATCGCCGCAGCTGGTTTGGAAATGCAGGCTCTATTTCTGCCGAAGGTCTGGCGAAGTATGGTGCGGATGTAGCTTCGAAAGATGCTTTGCGACAGTAAAGGATCTGGTGGCGTTTTTTCTTTTCTCTTTTAATGGATACGTTGTGATCTTCCATCTTCATTGGTAATAATTGCAAATTATAAAAGTGCTTTTAAAAAAGAATTAATCGCGTTTATTATAAAAAATAAATAAGTTTCAGTGTTGTAGAGAGGGTACTGAATACTTTGCTGTTAGTTGCAGTAAAATTATTAAGATTAAATTCCATCTGATAATATGGATTTGAAAGAAACGAGATCTCGTGATTATAACTTAAAAAAGATGACACGTGAAAATGCTACAACATTTGTGAGAAACGTTATTAAATATACAAAAAAAAATAATTAAACGAAATTCTGAATATTTGACAATAAATCATAAAATAACATGAATAAAATATATAAGAAAATTATGATCAGATAAATTATAGAAGTCATAAAATTTTCTTGAAATAACGACCCACATGCAATTGATTTCGGATATTTCTAATTCTTTCAAAAAGAAATAATCTGCAATATAGTTATGCTTTTTATTTCTTTATATATGCATGTGCTAAAAATACTATTTGGAGAAACTATTAAATAAAGATATATATTTTTTTCATCAGAATTTTTAAAAGAAATATGTTTTTCCGAAATGTACTCCTTGCCATTAAAATTAGTTCACCAAAAAGGAGATGTCAGACCAGTACAAAATCTTTTATGAAGGTTTGTGTCAAAGGCATATACCAATGATTAACATGAGACCCGAAGAGGGATCTGAAGTACATTCACCTAAGTTTCATAAATAGTCGTCCTAAGTTTCATAAATAGTCATCCAGAAGTACTCTGTATGCAATTATCTGCTACAGAAGGATGCTTTATCATCAGAGATGCGCTTGCGCTGCCGTTGATGCAAATACAAGGAGTTTAAAGTTGGAAGTTTATAGAACAAGTTGTGAAAAGAGTTGGGAGAGGATAAATTTGTTGGAGTCTCCACCAAATACTAAGATTACATGTTGCAGATCGTTACCATAATCAGAATGGCTATAAATTTCCAATGGCTATAAATACTGTAGTGCGTTGATCCATTCCTTCTTCTTGAAGTTTCATATTTATCACTTTTGACATTTTCCAGTGCTTATTGAAATATATAGTGCTTCTTGTATTTGGAATATATCTTTCTTCAGTTATGTCTAGAATTTTCAAACATTTTGGGTATTGAAAGTTATGGTGTTTCTTGTAGAATTTGGAATATTTCATTCTTCATTTACGACTAATATTTTCAAACTTTGATATATTCTTTTGGCTATTTAATGTGACAACGTTTCTTGTAGAATTGGGAATACTTCATTCTTCATTTGCGACGACATTTGTGTTACTTTTGTATATTTTTTAGAGATTCTCGAACAATCCATTCTTCATGAAGTTGTTGATCTATTCGGCATTGCTATATTCGTATGGTTATTTGAATTTTGCCATTCTTGTAGTATTCCAATCAATTGCTTCATATATCTCGTGCATTATTAAACATTGGCATATTTCTGATTTTAGCCTTTCGTTCTCGAATGTTTACACATGAGAAGTTGAAATTTACCGAGCAGATTTCAGCATTTTATTAATTTAATTTAAATTATTTTATTAATTAATTTGATTTTGTTTGGATTTTTCAGTAACTATGATGCCATCAACTAAAGTGATCGAAAAACTTAATCCAGCGATTCATGGTCTCCGTAAAAGCGGTGAGCGAAACACAGAAGATGGGACAGATGAACCTCTGAGCTACTTCATAATCTCTACCTCACTCCGGCCATGATCGAGGAGGCCAGGACACAACTGAAAGAAACAGATGAAAGTCGAACGAAAGGTTTGGAGGAATTGAAGCAACTCATTAAAAGTATGTTCCTTTTACGTTCCAAATGTATTCTGGTTTGAGAATAACATGTTTATATATTTTATATGAAAAGTTGCTTAATTTTAAAAAATAAATGTAACCAACATGTCCAGAGTTAAAATATATGGGTATTCTTTTTGGGAGAGGGATATTTCGTGTCCTTGACCACTTTCAATTTTTAACATTTTCACTGAAATCAGTACTTTTTTTAAAAAAAATTTCACTCAATAAATGTTTCTTTTCTTTAAATTTTTTCACACAATTTCTTTTCTTTTCTTTTTTTAAATTTTCTTCATAGCTTTTTTTATACATTATATTTATTTAGAAAATAATTGAATAATTATTAAATAATTTAGTAAAAAAAAAATAATAATAATTCAGAAGAAAATTAATCTAAAATTGTAAAAAAAAAAAAAAAAAAAAAAAAAAATCGTCTGGTGAAGGACTATTTTATTTCAAAGTGAAAATGAGATTTGTTCGACAGAAGAAAATCGTTTGAAATTATATATATATTTTTTAAATTTTCTATTTTTTAAGATTGCTGTCATGCGTTTTGTTATTTCATTAAATTTTAAATTTTAGGGGTAACCTACATATCGGTCCATCTGATTACAATTTTAAAAATTTCTTTTAGTTGTTTTTTATTGTTTTAATTTAAACATCAGACCTTTTCGTTTTCGAAAACAGTTTTAATTTAATTTTTTTGATATTTTCAATGAAATCTGTAATTCGTTTTTAAATTTTTTTCACGAGATATTTTTTTTTTTTTAAACTTCTGTCACTAGCTTTTTTATACTTAATATTTATTTACAAAAAGATTGTGTAATTACTGAATAATTTTGTAAAAATTTAAATCAGAAAAAAGTAATTTAAAAATGAATCGAAAATTAATTCAGAAAAAAAAATAATGCACAATTGTTGTAAAAGATCGTCTGATGAAAGCACAAAAGATTTTATTTCAAAGAAAATGTGTTTTTTCAAGAAAAGAAAATCGTTTGGAATTCAATACTTTTTTTTAATTTTTTTGAGATTGCTATTATGCATTTTGTTCTTACATTATGTTCTAAATTTTACAGGTAACTTGCATATTGACCCATCAGATTATTATTTTTAAAAAATTTTATTGTATATTTTCTTTTTTCTTTATTAGGATTTTTTTTTTTTTTTTTTTTTTTTTGCTGGTTCATCATAGTTTTTTGCTGCATTGACAAAAATTACTGAAAATCTATCAATAAATAACCACCGAATTATTAAATTTTGACATTTCTCCAGAAATCTGCAATTATTTTAAAAATTTCTTTCCCAGTTTTTTATGCATAATATTTATTTAATTGAGTATTTATTAAATAATTTATTAAAAATAATTAATTCAGAAGAAATATTACAATAAAATTGTTCCAAAAGATAGCTTTGTGAAAGCAAAGACGATTTTATTTCAAAATGAAAATGAAATTTTTCAAGAAAAGAAAATCAGTTGGAATTCTGTATTTTTTATTTTTTTATTTTAAGATAGATGTTATGCGTTTTGTTCTTACATTAAATAATAAATTTTATGGGTAACCTGCAAATTTTATGAGTAACGGCCCATCCAATTACAATTTTAATTAGATTTTTAAATAACGTTTTTAAGCAAAATTTTTTTTTTCCTAGTTTTTTTTGCATAATATTTATTTATAAAATAATTTACTAATTATTAATTAATTTAGCAAAAATAATTAATTCAGAAGAAATATTACGATAAAATTTTTCTAAAAGATCGTCTGGTGAAAGCAAAGACTGTTTTGTTTCAAAAAGGAAAATGAAATTTCTCCAAGAAAAGAAAATCGTAAAATTACTTTATATTGTAAAATTACGTTATAAAACATTGACTAATATTAAAATTAAATTATGTATATAAATACTTTTTGTTAAAATTTTGCAAAATTTGGCAAATATAAAATATTTTTGACTTTACGTAAACATTTCTAACTTAAAGAATATGTAAAAATATCATATTTACTTGCATAAATACAGGCATATATCCTTTTTAAGAATTTAGCCCAACAGAATAATGATACTGTTCTAATGTACATTTGAGAAAATCATTCCATTTATTTAAAGCAAAAATACAGGAAAAAAAGTAACGTTTTTAACAAAAATGTCAATAATTCATCTCTAAATGAATACTATATAGTTAAAATCTTTTAGTTCAATGCATATGTAATATTATTAAAAATATATAGTTAAAATTTCACTGGATTCTGAAAATTATTACTCCTATGGCGGTGTGGCAAAAAATACAGGTTTTCAGAAGTTCAATTTAAAGTTTTGAAAGCATGATTTCATTATTCATTCCTTCATATCAAAGCTAATAAAGAGTTTCTAAGTGCTTTATAGCTTTTAAAATATGCAGTAACATACACACTTTATCCGTATAACATACATATACTTGAATAAAACGTGACTGTAACCACCACTTTTCACTCAAGTAAATTATGTTGTAACTTATATACTATTATGAATTTTAATATAATACTATACGTTTTTTATTACTGTTTTTGAATTACAGTAGCATCTCGATATATCAAATGCAATATAAAAATTATTAATTTAATATGTATTTATTTTTTATTTTTTGGTTAAGTCTACTTAAATGAGAAAAACCTAATATAATAACTTAAATTAATTCATCATTTCCAAAAGCCAAATGTGATTCTTTAGAAAAGGAATTTAGATTTGGTGATATTTTTATATCATTAGAAAGCCTTAAGCATCGTTAGATGACCTCAGATATGAAGTACTTACCAATTATGAAATAACCTTAATTAATCAATTGACTAATGTTATCAATTAATAAATTAATTAAAATATATATATATATATATATATATAGTTATAGTAATGTAGTTATAAAATTAAAATAAATTAATCTTAACAATTAATTTAAAAATACAATTCGATTTAATTAAAAAAATCAGAATGGATTTTTTAATGTTATAACTCTGCAGCTATACTTGAATATATGCACATATACATCCCTTTATATATATTTATATATACTACTGCGCCCCAAAAGTAAGACCAATCATTATTATTTTTTTAAATAATCCCCCGGACACAATGCACTTATGGCAAGTTTTTTTTTTCCAATCCTCAATGTATGTTAAAAAGTCATCGCAAAGGATGGCCTTCAAAGTGCAGGCGATTCACGTTGAATCTCTTCAATCGACTCAAAACGGTGTCCCAGAGTGGTCTTTTGAGTTTAGGGAATAGCCAGAAGTCGTACGGTGTGGATACGGTAGGTGTGGAACGATATGGGTTTCATTTTTGGAGAAAAAGTCACGAAGAATCAATGCAGTGTGCGCTGGCGCATTCAATGTTTTCGGTACCCATTGAGATTTGAAGCGTTTGAGGCCCAAAAATAAATTGGCCCGATCCTTTTGAAATTGCAACATCAGCAGCAAGGTCTCTAATTGTAAATCGACGGTTTGCAAGCACCAAATCTTTAATTTTTGGACGTGATCTTCGTCGGTTGAGGTGGATAGTCGACCAGAGGGGTCTTCGTCTTCAACGCGTTCTTTGCTTTCTCTGAACTGAATGCTCACCGAAAGCCTTCTGCAACATTTTATGTTTCCACAAACAAAATTGAATGCAAGTCTTTTGTTTAATTCAGACATTTCAAAATCAGTTTTAGCGCCTTACAAAGCCCAAGCGTAACTCAAGCATGAATGAATATTTTGAAGTCAAATTTCGTAAAAAAAGAAGCACTTGTCACAATGAGTTCAAATTTAAACTGAAGATACTTGAAGAAGGGGGAAATGGTATGACATCTAAAAAAAAAAGTTCATCCGATTTGGCGTAACTTTGCTGTGGTTAAAAAGTTCGAAAAAATTCCACCGTTTTTTTCCATTCAATTTGGTATAACCTTGCCGCCGTGGTGGGTGGGCTTTCCACTAACAATGTCACAACCGTTGAATGACTTGGAAGTCATTTTTCCGTCAAAAAAAAAAAAGCCGAAACAATCAAGCATATTGAACACTACAGTTGGTTTAACGTGCACGTTGTGTACATTAAACCAACTGTAGGGTTCATTGGCAATAATACGTTGTCATTTCGTTTCAAAATATCACTGGCAGCCGAATTCACTTTCTTTATGCCGCTTACAGAGCCATCTATTAATACACTTCGGAACTTTTTTTATATAGCTCTATTATAATTTAAAGAAAAAAAAAGTAATTAATTTTATTTGGGGAAAATTAACCCCTTGTACATCAATTACGATTTTACTTCTGGTCAATTGAAGGATTATTTTCTTAATTAAAGAAATCAGAGCATGCTTTCGGGCATGATATGTTGCAATTACAGAGAAATACAGAGATACAACTCGAAATACAGAAAAATGTTCAGAGAACAGAGAAATGCTCATTTTTAATTTGATGAAGAGTAAAATATTTACTGTGTAAAATAAATAAAAGTGTGTAAATATTCATTACTCCAATGAAACAAAAAATACGTTTTCAAAGTATCTGTAAAGTACGAGTTTTTATACACATTTAAAAATTTCATTAAAAAGGATTGGATTTTTGTTTTTTAAGAATAGAAAAGTTTAAAAAAATATTTCTTTGAAATTTACAACATTTCATTGTCTAAAACATAAATCTTATGCATCATATCCAGTTTTGACATTTTTAAATCTTGAAAGCTTTTAGTCTTTTTTTTTTATGATGAGTGAAAATTATGTTTTTCCTCTATTTGAGATAGAAATGAATTGAAAATTAAATGAAAATTAGCATTTACATAAATGCAATATAGATAGTAGACAGATTATTTAACTGGCTTCCTTGAAAATCAATGGCCTCTGTAGCTGCTGTAATCAGATTTAATGAGCAATTAAAGGATGTTGCAATTTACCAACTAATGGCAGCTATAATTTGGCAAATTTCAACTTTGAGGAAGGAGATAATTGTTCAAAATTGCGATGGCATAATTTCACTTTTATCATTCTGAAAAAATTGCGAAGAGTTGTAGGCGTATATATTCTGATTGCAGAATCTCAGTATGTAGATGTAGATGTAGAATCTGAATTGCAGGCATAGCATATAAAGAAGTAGTAGTTTATTAGTGTTACTAAACAGGAATAGTTAATGAATGCTGCTCCTGTATTCCCATAAAAAAAAAGCCAAAAGTGGTCAAAAACGCGGAAAAAAACCCATACTCGATGTATTGTCTAGGGATTAAAATATATTGGCATTGAAAATGTAATGTAAATATTGTTCGTCTTTTTGCAGTACATGTATATATCGTCATTGTAGTTAGGCGTTTTAAATATAGTCATTGTAAATAATTGTTGTAAATATTAAAAAATAAATAAATAAACAAACCTTCCAAATTTTCTGTATTGATTAATAATAAAAAGCCTGCATGCATATTTTTAGTTTGTTTTTCTTTAATGAATTTTTAAGTATCAGTGTACTTTTTGGGTATTCTGTATACATAAAAGACAATTAGTATAAATGTTAAACAACAAAAGGCAATATGTATTACACTCTGTATACGTATTAAATACATTATCCATGACGTTTGCATGAGTTACGAAGTGAGAAATTGAATTGATTTGAAATTGAAGAAGTTGAATATTTGAATTGAAAATTTTAGTTCGATTTTTGAATTGAATATTTGAATTCAAAAATTAAAAATGAATATTGAAAATTCTGTTGTAATGGAGCACCCGTGAAATTTGAATTCAATTTTGAAGGAGACCGGGACCAACATTTGAATTCAATATTTACCAAAGGATGTAAGAAAAACCACCCAAGTTTTTTTTTTTTGCAGATTAATTATTAAGAATACTGTATTTTACTGTATTTTTGAGTAAAAGCAATAAAAAAAAACTTTACCTACAAACTGTTGGCCAAATATTCCCTTCTGGGATTGAATGCGTGTGTGTGTGAGGGACGGGGGTGAGGCGTGCAAAAGGTAAATTAGTTTGAGAGGACTGATTCGCTAAAAAAAAGTTGCAAATTTTCAGATTAGTTCTTATATAATTCGGAGATTTTAAAATTTTTCATTTTCATCATACAACTTATATGTCAAAATATTGTCATGAAACCCTCCATTTTCTGAATAAAACTGATTTCTTTTTGAACTAACACTAAATAAATACACTTTTAAAAAAATATTCACAGTATCTGATTTAAAATTATTATTTTTAAAACATTTATAAAAAATCAATACAAATATGGAAGTTTAACAATATTTATTCCTGGTAAAAAAAAATATAACCCAGGTGATTATATTAATAAACAAAATAAAACTTTTGAAAAAGAAAGAAATGGATAACATTGTAGATGAATTTCAATTGATAAAAAAAATTGCATACATAAATATTATGTTCAGATCTTGTGAATAAACAAAATACCCTTTTAAAAGAATATTGAAAACCATGCAATTTAACATTCCAAAAATGCTGTCCCCAATATTTTTCAATAAAAACTACAAATAAAAATTAAATTTCATTAAATCATTTAAAAAATAATAAAATATTACTATGATATGGAAGAACACCTAATAAGTAATAGCATTAATAATTAATTGCAATGAACTTAAATTATTAATAAATTCTCTTTGAATGGTTAGAATTTTTAATTTGAAATCTATGAAAAAAAATAGACTCATTTTCCAATAAATTTATTTCCAGATGAACTTTTTTACTACTTTTACATGGCTTATTTATACGACATTTTTGGCTTTTGTTTTATTTAGCTACTATTATATCATATGTCAAAACCAATTATTATTATTTTTTTAATTATCCAGAAAAGACTTTCTGGCAATAAATAAGTTTTGTAAATATATTTTTAAAAAGCTCACTGTGCTTTAAGCATAAATAATCCTATTTATTTACATATATAAACACTGAATATTTGTTAGTAATCTTTTCCTTTAAGTAAATAATATGGAAATATATATATATATATATATATATTTTATTTTGTGAAGTAATAATGAAATACTTTAATTTTGAGTTAAAAAACAACAACTTAGTATTCATTTATATTGCAAATATAAATTGCTTATATAAAAACAAAGCCATTTATTCAACAAAGTAGCTTTTTGTGAAACAAAATCAGATATATTCAATGATGTAAGAAGTACTTATGATGGGGGTGAAAAAAAAATTTTCCTTTTCCTTCTAGGAGAGTCAGTCTGTGTGTAAAGGCAAACAATTTGAGAAACACTGATTCACCGATATAAGAAACTTTGTCATATTTAATAAATTCTTTTAGTTTCTCTCAAGAACTATAGATGGCAGCATGATCTGGAATCTTAAAATTGCATGTTTTCAATATTCTTTTAAAAGAGTATTTTGTTTGTTTATTCACGTGACTTAAACATAATATTTATGTATGTAATTTTTAATCAATTTAATTATTTGAAACACAAAAAATAAACATGCATTTGTTTCATCTCGGAAAGCAAGTATCATCGTATAATAACATAAACCATGTCATTATCGATGTTTTCTTCCTGTTCATTTTTTTCTGAGTGTATGCTTCCCATTTCATGCGTTTATAATTGTTCTTGGAACAATAAGTGATTGCTTTTTATTTATTTTTGCTTCAAGCATAAATATTTCGTTCTTTTTTGAGTTTCGCAAATGCTTTTGCCATTCTAAAAAAATATATTTTTGTATTTTAAATTTTATAAAAATTGTTTTTTTAATTTATTAGGAACAAACTAAATGTTTATAAGAAAATATACAAAGTCAGGCCTTTAGGGGGTACATTCTCTCATCTCTTAGGTTACCCTTTGCCGCAAGAATTTGAGCCACTGAAAAAAGGTTGGTTTCAGTATATGTTCTTAAAATATTCTAGATCTTTGGTTTATACTGAGCGAATTTTCTCATAAGAAATGAAGAGAAAATATTAATCCATTTCTATGAAAAAAAAATGTTATTGATATATTATAAAGGTAGCATAAAATAAATTAAACAATGAAAATTTATCAACATATAAAAAAAACAATTATAAACCCTTTCCCTATTTGAACTGGTTCAGAATCACCAGATTTGAGCATTAGCAAATCTGTTTGTTGTGCTATTGATGA